>PVIU01010699.1:0-68643 GCA_004026605.1 Ondatra zibethicus | reverse complement strand
TTTCCATTCAAGAACATAATTAAAGATAAAAAACAATTTTTTTCCTTTCTTCCCCTTCTCCCGGTCCCCTCCCACTACCCCCCACCCCTCCTCCCTCCCCCTTCTTCCTTGAAAGAGGGCATGGTGCCCTGCCCTGTTGGAAGTCCAAGGCCCACCCCCATCCCTCCTGGCCTAGGAAGGAGTGCATTCAAAAAGACTCTCTGAATGTGGCGGCGAAAGTTGGCAGATGGAGAACCCACAAACAATGACACCAGGACCTATCTCTTCTGCATGTATTAACTTTTTGAGAACCGAGTCTTTTTGAATGCACAGCTTCATTATTCTTTAACCAATAAAAGCAACATATATACGGAAGGACTTCCCATACCAGTAAGTTTCTCATCATTTAATCTGATGTTGATTATCAGGTTGCTGTATTTTGTTATTGTGGTTAGGTATGTTCATTGTATCTATATCTCTCCAATACGTTTATCATGAAGGAATGTTGGATTTCATAAATGGCCTATTCAACATTTAATGAGATCATCATGTGGCTTTTCTTTCAGTTTGTTTAAATGGTAGATAACATTGACAGGTTTTTCTATGTTGAACCATCTCTGCATCTCTGGGATGAAACCTGCTTGATCATGGTGGTTGTTCACTTTAGTATGTTCTTGGATTCAGTTTGCGAGTATTTTATTGAGTATTTTTACATCAATGTTCATGAGGGAAATTGGTCTGGAATTCTATTTATTTGTTTAGTTTTTTGTGGTTTGGGTATCAGGGTAAATGTGACCTCATAAAATGAATTTGACAATGGTTCTTCTGTTTCTATCTTGTAGAATAATTTGAGGAGTATTAAAATTAGTTCTTCTTTTTAAGGCCTAGTAGAATTCTCCACTAAAATTATCTGTTCCTGGAATTTTTTTTTTGGTTGGGAGACTTTTAATGACTGTTTCTATTTCCTTAGAAGTTATAGGCTATTTATATTGCTTATCCAGTCTTGACTTAACTGTGGTAAGTAGTATCTATGGAGAAAATTGTTCATTTCTTTTAGATTTTTCAATTTTGTTTGTACAGGTTTTTGTAGTATGGCCTAATAATTTTTTGAATTTTCTTGGGTCTGTTTTTATATCCCTCTTTTCATTTCTGTTTTTGTTAATTTAGATACTGTCTCTCTATCTTTTAGTTAGTTTGGATAAGAATTTGTCTATCTTGTTGATGTTTTTCCAAGGAATCAACTCTTTCTTTCATTGATGCTTTATATCATTCTCTTTGTTTCTATTATTGATTCCAGCCCTAATTTTGATAATTTCCTGGCATCTATTCCTCTTGTGTGTATTTGCTTGTTTTTTTCCTAAAGTTTTCAGGTGTGCTATTAGGTTGCTACTATGAGGTCCCTCTAATTTCAATGTATAATTTAAGCTTTAGTAATGTTTCTTTTACAAATGTGAGTTCCTTTGCATTTGGGGCATAGATATTAAGAATTGCAATGTCCTCTTGGTGGACTTTATCTTTGATGAGTATGAAATGTACTTTCCCATCTTCTTTGATTGATTTTGTTTGGAAGTCATTTTTGTTAGATATTGGAATGGCTATACCAGCTTGCTTCTTAAGTCCATTTTCTTGGAAATGTTTTTTTCACCTCTCTACTCTGAAGTAATGTCTGTCTTTGTTGTTTAGGTACATTTCCTGTATGCAGCAGAAAGATGGATCCTGTTTTGATATGTACTCTGTTAGTCTGTGTCTTTTTATTGGAGAATTGATTTCAATGATGTTGAGAGATATTAATGACCAATGGTTATTAATTTCTGTTACTTTGCTGTTGCTGGTGGTGGTGGGAGACAGAGACAGAGAGAGAGAGAGAGAGAGAGAGAGAGAGAGAGAGAGGCTGAGAGGAGAGAGAGAGAGTATTTCTCGGTTTTGCTGGTATGAGGTTGTTTATTGTCTGTGGGTTTGTGCATAAAATTAATCTCCTTGAATTGGAATTTTACTTCTAGTACCTTCTATAGGGCTGGATTTGTGGGTATATATTGTTTAAATTTGACTTTGTCATAAAATATCTTGTTTCCCTCATCTATGGTAATTGAAATTTTTGCTAGGTATAGTAGTCTGAGCTGGTATCCATGGTCTCTTAGAGTCTGAAAGACATCTGTCCTGACCCTTCTTGTTTTTAGCGTCTCCATTGAGAAGACAGGTATAATTCTAATAGGTCAGCCTTTTTCCTTTGCAGCTTTTATATTCTTCTTTGTTCTGTATGTTTAGTGTTTGATTATCATATGATGTGGAGACTTTTATTTTTTTTCTAGCCCAATCTTGCTTGGTTAGGTTTCTATTGCTATAAAGAGACATAATGACCATGGATACTTTTATAAAGAAAAACACTTAATTGGGGTGGCTTACAGTTTCAGAAGTTCAGCCTATTTTCATCATGGTGGGAGGCATGGCAGCATGCAGGCTGATGTGTTGTTGGAGAAGTGGTTGAGATTCTTATGTGTTGCAGGCAACAATCAACTGAGACACTGGGTGGTATCATGAGCATAGGAAACTTCAAAGCCCTTCCCCTCTGCAGTAGGACTATGGACTCAGACATGACCCTTGGCAGTAGCCTAGGCCTGGTCTTCACCCTGGACATAGGTGGCATGCAGGCTACTCCCATCAGCCTGTCCTCATCACGTCACTTCTTCAGTTCTGCCTCTTTCTACAGCACAAGATCCATTCTGCTTCTCTTTCACTCCCATATCTCCACCATGCATTTGCTCATCATAAAGGCACCTACCCACCAGAGCCGAAAGGCACCAGGTGGGACTGTGGATATCTCCAGCCAGACAGAACTGTGAGGACCCAGGCTGGTTCATGGTTTCACCTTCCTGAGCCCATTGTAACTAGGCAGGTGTATGGATTTTTTCAGCCAGCCCTGACTGTGAGGAAGTACCCAGAATGACCACTTTTTTTTAAAAAAAATGAATGATAGTAATTTAATAATTTTATAATTCAAATTGCTTCATTTAAAATAATGTTTTGATAGAATAACACTATGGTGAAAAAATTCTATGCTTTTCAGAAATTGCTTTCCTGTGGTTTTAATATTTGCCATTATAATGTAGACTTAGTGTGTTCCATAATCCAAAGAAGCTGAATCAGTTTGATGCATAGATTGCTCTTCTATTTTCCCATATTTTGCCTTTTATTACAAATATATTTTAGTAATTGTTTTAAAATTAAGATCCTTAAGTCTATTTACCTTTTAAAAAATCCATCGTCCTCTTAATATAAGTGACTTCTTTCCACTTTCTTATTTCTCTGCACATAAAACAGCTCAGGTGTGTACTCAGCCTTCATCTTTTTGTCTCAGTAAGTTACATGTTTTATCAATGCCATTTATAATAGCCTTCACTTCATGTGTATCCAGTTATTCCAACCAGCCACCTGAAGAATTGCTAGAGAGGTGATTTTATGGATTGGAAAAATTCTGCATTTCATCTTATTCTGTGACTAGATGGTTATTATACACAGTGCTTTCAGTAAAACACATCTTCAAAAAAAATCCCACCATAAGAATCAGTGCTTATCTTAAAATATCACAAAACATAATCTTATCTCTCTTATGCTTTTGTTTTTCAATAAGAAATTTCAATAAGAAGTTCATGTCTATGTGCATTCCACTCCTTTTAGAACACAGAAGTTAATGGAGGTTAGGAGATCAATTACCTAAAAAGTTACAATTGGTTTTACATAGAAACTCAAAAGGAAAAAGTCAAACTATGTGGGAAGAAAGTGTGAGGGAGCCCAGGTTAGAATCTCTCCTGTTCTGTGGACATACAGTTGGCTTCTCTCTGCTCAATACAATGTTCCTCTGTGACTAGAAATGAGACACATGAGAAACACAATGAAAATACTCCTTTAAAATTTATTTCAGATTTTGGAGTTTGAAGGCCTTAAAAATCACTTTAGGTTATAAACTGCATGGTAATTTCTATCCTGTGAGTTTTCCCCTCCAGATTATGCTGTTTTTGGAAATCCTTGCCATATAGGCAATGGATGTGGCTAAGTAATTTGTCCACCTGACCATTTCAGACTGTAACTGAGGAATTCATGGGTTGACACATTTTCTTTGATTAAAAGAGAGATATCAAGTAAATCCTGCTAATATTTTATACTGGATGTATTGATAAAGGAAGGAAATTTATGAACATAGGTGCTTGTATCCTTTAGGTGTTCATGTGAATAACAACAATAAAACATCCATTGGGTGCTTCTTATGACGCTTGCCGTTTGCAAACTCCAGATGTGCCGACTAACTGAATCTCCATCACAGTCCTGTGAGGTGGAAACTATCAACCTGACCAGTTCATGTGTGAGAAACTGAGGCCCAGAGACTAAGCACCTTGTCCCGAGTAACCCTGAAAGGCAGAATTCAGCTTAGTTAAATAAGAACCTGAAGCCGCCTATGAAAATGCATGCAAAGCAAAAGAAAAAAATATCATTTTAGATGCAGTGTTTGGAGGAACTTGTTTGTCAGCTTTAATCTTCTACTTATGCCTTTCAACCACTGACTAAAAACATAAGTGGGGATAAAGGATTGAAATGATGGTGAGTGAGAGAACTCCAAGATCTGGATATATGTAGTTGAAAAGTCCAGCATCATGTTGGGAAAATAGCTAAGGGATACTTAAAACAATCTAAAAATATTTCTCTCTCTCTCTCTCTCCATATATATATTTGAGTTGAGAACCGTGTCTCAAGATATGATTAGTTTCACTATGACTTAAATCAACCAAACTATCTTTTGAGATGATACTTGTCATAATGGCCAGTGTGACATAGCTTTCTATCTGCTGGATGATTCATTATTGCCACTGTTGTTATCCTGCATTGTAGAAGCTACAAATTCTCTGTCTTTTGTTATTTCAGGAAAATGGCATTTCCTCATGTCAGAGAGAGAGAGAGAGACAGACAGACAGAGGGAGAGAGTCAGAGAGACAGACAGACAGAGAGAGTATTTGCAGCTCACAACGCCTGTCTGCGCTCTATGCGCTACCATACAGTTCACGAGCTTCGGGCAAGGGGCTGGAGGTTGAAACATACAAAGACACACAGAGACAGCACAGACAGACAGACAGACAGACAGGGACCTCTAGTCACTGGTAAGAAGCCCTTTATTCAATAGCACCATGGAGGCTTATATACCCAACAGTCAGGTGGGCCAACAGGTGAAAACCTTATCCTCTGATCCTCAAGGCAACACATGCTCGTGAAGCAGAGCTGGTAAACAATTATGACACAGCTTTCAGTAACTTTTTATTCTGTACAATTCTATTTTTAAATAAGATATACTGAATAAACTATGCATACAAATTAAAATTTAGTTTGATTATTTTGTGTCTGCTGTCTTGTCTGACAGAATCACTAGTAAAGTGTAACATGTATGATCACCACTTTGGACTGCTAACACCAAAACACCATAAATTAGGAAGCTTCAATAACAACCTTTTCTTTTCATAATTGGAAAGGCTCAATGGATGAGTGGGATGCTGACACGCTTGAACTTACCAGGATACAGAATACTATTTTCTTATTCTAGTGTCCCATAAAAGACAGGGAATGAGAGAGCTCTTTGGAATCTCTAGGGGAATGACTCCATGCATGGAGGCTTCATCCTCGGATCACGATTAACTTCTCCATCACATTAGGACTAGGCAGGATAACACAAAGCTAATACAACTAGTAATAGTATAAGAGAATATGTTCATCTAGAAGAGCTTCTTGTCATATGCATACATACAAGTATTTTTTCACTGTATTGTATTTTTTTTAAATCATGAGATTATACTGTAGGTTTTCTGAAAATTGTATTATTTAAAACATACATTGATGATAGTTGCCAGCACACATTTATCTGATAGTTTCCCTCTTTAGAGATCATTGCTGTCATTTAAGCCTTCTCTTTCTGAACTAGAATCCTTCAAAGAATTTTTGATGTGTCAAAGCATAAATCAAAATGAAATCAGAAATGGAATTGGTGCCCCAGACAGCTAAAGAGGTGGTGAAGTGTCTCCGTGGAGATGTAGTTCTGCTTCAGTCTTTGGCAATTGGCATCCCTCTCTTCTCACATTCTCTAAAACCATTACCTGTCTTTCTCACTTGTTTTGTCCATTACAGTCCATAGCAGATTTGGCCAATCATCCCAGCTACAGTGATTTTTATCCTCTGCATTTGTCAGAGGATGCCCAAAGATCCCAGATCATCTGTTGGTATTTATTTTCCAAGGTTCTTATCATTTCCCAGAAGGAACTCCAGTCATGATAAATCTTGCCTCCTAACATTCAGCTTAATGTGTTTTCTATTTTCCTTTGAAACACTACCACTTGAATACTTTTGATGTCTAATAGCATCAGCTTTGTTCTCCAGTCACAAAGTAAATGGCAGGAAAAGAAGCCTCAGCTGAGTAAATAGCCCTGTTGCACGATGACCTCTACATTACAGGCGGGGACAGCAGTCTTACATGAGGTTGTAACTTTGGGCTGGGATTCTACTCAGTTATCATTCGGTAAGAACTTAAAGCCTGGTAGAAATCAAATTGATGCTCATTGACACATACAAATATGTATGTATATATAATTTTACTATAAAAGATTGGGACACACATGTATACACATTTACATATTATTTATCAGTAATGTTACTTCAGTGATAAATAAGTTCAGAAAAATTAGTATTGTAGGGGCACAGCAGGGGATTAGATAGCACATGAATCTTCATGCATATATTTTCATGACACAGATTTTTAAGACTGGAGATAGAACCAAGTGCGGAGGGGTTTGCTATTTTGAAACAAAAATGAGTATTTCCAAAAGTTATTTAATACTTCTGTATGTTGAGCCAGCAATATTAGTGTGGCAACATGTAAGATGGGTAAGAAGCTTATGAATCTTGCATTCAAATTTATTATCACCAATACAGAGAAGATAAACAACTTATTTTTAAAGACAGACATAAAGCTTATGTAGGTGGTACATACATACACTCATATATTTACATAATACACACATATATACATATATTGTTACATTCATTTGCTTCAAGTGTGAATGTATTTGTTTGGGCATGTGTTCTCGGGTGGTTCTGCGTGTATGGAGGACAGAGGATAAATTGCAGTAGTTTTTTCTACCATGATGATTTCCAGCATCAAATTCAAGTCATCAGACTGCGGGTCAAGTGTCTCTACCTGCTGAGCACTTTGGTGACCTAATTTTAGGTATTATTGTCTGTGAAGTTACAGTAAAAATACAGGAGTATAAACATTTAAATGGCTCACGATGGGAGAAGTTTTTATTGGGATATTCAAATTATAGAGAAGGACTACTTTTTTACTGACCAATTTTCTGCAGTAAACTACTTAGAAAATCTACATACAGTTAAGAGAAAACTTGATCCCCCTCCAAAGAAAAAGAAGCAAAGAAAAAAAAGAATAAAAACGAATAGGGAACCATTAAGGCTTGAGAATTAGGGCCTCCAAAGAGGAGAGAGGATCAAATGAAACTGGCTGGGTGTGCCACTTCCCACAATGTACCTGCCAGTCTCAAAGGCATTACTGCAAAATGGTCGGAAATGGAGCACTGTCGAAAACTAGAGTACAGGGACCATCAAGAAGAAAGGACCTGTACCTGGGGTTCTTGGAGGTTTCTATTTTTGGAGTAAAAATGATGCAGTCTATTTAGGCCATCTTTATATATTACCACAACCTGGGAAGCTGATAAATAACAGAATTTACTTCTTGAGTCTCTGTCTTAATTACCTGCTGTAATAAGATTCTCACAAGTGTGAGAGCAACACAAATCTATGGCTATAAAACCTATACATTTGAAAAGCAGTTTAATAACATGGACATTTAGCAAAATAACATCAATAGGTTCTCTTTTAGGGCCTATAACTTTCCCAGCCTTGGGTTTTGACCATCTTGACAGTACCAGGCATCAATTACTTCCTATGGATCAGGTCTCAAAGCTAATCAAGAGGGTTTTGGTTACTCCACCAACAATTGTGTTACTATTAGACCAGTAGGAACATCTTGATTGCTAGGTTGATAATGTAACATATGGGATCATTGATATTCATGTCTTTTCTCCTTCAATAATATCCTTATAGCACTTTCCAGCACTTTGAAAGCTAGCTATCAAAAACATGGTTTCTTGGCCAGTTCAAGTTTGATTTACGTATTACCCGGTTTGTAAGACTGTAGGTTCCCATGTAGCCTTTTTATGCATATTTGATGTTGCTTAACCATTCACCTTCTCCTTTATTTCCACAGACCATCACTCCTCTGCCTGCTTGAACTTTTCTGACCCCTTTTCCTCTCTCCATTTTCTTTTACTCTATATTCTACTATTATCCTCCATTAGTTCACACCTCCCTACAGTCTATTCCTAGATACATGGTATATATATATATATATATATATATATATATATATATATATATATGCACTCAAGATTAAATAATCAAAACAAAAAGTATGTATCCAGGTCCTATATATGAGGGAACATGCAATATTGGTCTTTTGGGGCTTATATGACTTCACTCTGTATAATACTGAAAATACTGTACATTTCCATGCATCTACCTAAAAATTTAATGGTCTCAGTTTCTTTACAGTAGAGTAAGACTCCATTGTGTATCTGTACCACAGTTTCTTTATCATCACTTGATGGATGGAGCAGCAATGAACATGGGCATGAAAGGTTATCAACAGTAAGATAATAATATACTTGGGAATATGCCCAGCAGTTGTGTAGCTGGATCATATGATAGTTATACTTCCAGTTTTTGTGAGACACCACCAGCCTGATCTCCAAAGTGGCTACGCTAGTTGTTAATCCTACCAGCAGCACAGCAGCAATCGCCTTTCCTCACATCCATGATAACTCTTGTCATTTCTTGCTGATCACGACCATTCTGACTGGGATGGAATGGAATCTTAAAGTAGTTTCAACATGCATTTTCCTGATAGCTAAGAATATTGAACAACTTAAATTTCAGTCATTTGCAGTACTGGATTTGAGAACGGTAGTGCCAAGTTTGAGCTATCTTTCTGTCATATACGCTCAGTGAGCCCTGAGTAACTCAGATGAAAAAACAAACAGAAATACTAAAAAACAAAGAGTTAGGTCAAATGAAAGTCATCTTGAATGTGTGCAGCCGGACAAACCTTGTCAGTCTGAAGCACTAACATGCCTATGTTTAGCGTTGGTGCTACTATGCTGTAGCCCACTATACATGATGCTTAGGAAATGACATATAAGCATTGTAAGGACAGCCTTAGAGTTATTTTCTTGTCTCTCTTATGGAGGGATAATTCAGAATGAAAACAGAGCTCAGGAAATAATTTTGCAGCACATAACTTAAAGTTCTATATCAAGCAATGAATTACTTTATGTTAGAAGGATTTCATGCTTTTAAAATTATATACAACAGGGATTATTTCACATGTGTTCTTGAAGCACTGACAAGTTAGTTTATTTTAACCCCAAGTTCTTATAAAATGCTTGAAAGAAATGAAGTTGGATATGGTTATGTGACTGTTTGTGATAAAGCATTTGCCACTGATCCTGTCCAATCTTAACCTGACATCTGCAGGTTTACTGTGTCTTGCAGTCTTGCTGTCTCTCTCTCTCTTCTCTCTCTCTCTCTCTCTCTCTCTCTCTCTCTCTCTCCAACTAAGTAAATAAATGTAAAAAATGAAGCTGCCTGTCTTAAGAAATATTGGGCTGCTGAAATTTTCACAGTGATGTTTGCGTTTCCCTCACTGTTAGAAACAGAAGAATATTACTGTAATATATTCCAATAATCTTTCTCTTTTCTTAGCTTGTGAGGTTGAATCTTTTAACAGTAGCAAAATTGTTTCTTGGTGCAAAGCAGTGGAAATGTAATAGTCTTAAATAAGTTTCTCTGGAATGTGGAATATGATACTTATTCATTTATTCGACTTGGAATCCAGGGCTGGTATGAGTATTTGGGACTTAGCGAGAACATCCTACTGCACACTAAACACTTGTGAGGTGGTGAAAAATCTTACCTTGTTTGATGTGCTTCCAAAGCTAAATACTAACCCTGTTATATTGGGTAGTCTGAACCCAAAGACATGATTATATACATAATGTATGAAATATAGGTAAGAGGCTGATGCTCTGCGTCTTGTTTTATTTACATTTGGTTTTGGTGGTTTAAATAATCTTAGATTGGTGTTATTTTGAAACATTTACTTTGTTAGTTTTCCATTATCTCCTTGATTACAGTGGTCAATGCTTAGCCTTAGTGATCTCTGTTCCTTCTTCCTCTCCCTCTTTATCATTACTCCTCTTTGGGTCTCACAGGAACTTGGTAGCATCATTGATTGCCGATCAGTAGTTCCTCCTTTCTGGCTATTTAATCCTAGATATTCAGGCACGCAGGTGATAATTCCTGGGTGAATGGCCCAGGATGAACTGATTTTCATTTTAATGACATAAAAACTCTAATGCCAATTTCTAGATGGCACCACAAACCTCCAACAATATCAATATATTGAATGTTTATACAAGTCAGCAGCAAAGGAAGACATTCTCAGTAATCATTTCCTGTTTCCTGAGTAAAGGAAGATTTCTACAAAAAGTCCTTTAATCCTTCTTAGTTTTGGTTTGACAGCTTTTAAATATAAGGCATGCTTATTATATTTTAAAAGCCAAAGAACCCATGATCATTTCCCTAAATGGAATCATCAATAATTCAAATACAAGAAAAGAACGTTATTGAATTTGTAAAGTCACAAACTCAAAGAGCTGTGTAGTATAGAAATTTCTCAGGAGAAAACTAAAATGGCAAATTTTGGTTTATCACTATCTCAGTTAGGGTTTCTATTGCTGTGAAGAAACACCATGACTGTGGCTACAATTATAAAGGAAAACATTTAATTGAGGTGGTGGCTTACAGTTCAGAGGTTCAGTCAGTTATGATCATGGCCAGGAGCAAGGCAGCATGCAGGCAGACGTGATGCTGGTTACATCTTCACCAGAAGGCAACAAGAAGTGGACTGAGACACTGAGCATGGCCTGAGCATATGAGACCTCAAAGGCTACTCCCACGGTGACATACTTCCTCCAACAAAGCCATACTTCCTAGTAGTACCATTCTCTATGAGCTTATGGGGGTCAATTACATTCAAACTACCACAATCACCACTGTGCAAATTCACAGTTTTAGGCACATTTGACTTTGTTCTAAAACACAAATAACATTTTAGTTAGCCAGAGGCATTGGCATATGGAAGGTTTTTGAGAATTAATGCCAACTGAACAATTATCTAATAAATCAATGAACAAGTTATTATTGGACATTGGCTGAATGTGTTGTGCATCCCAGGTGGTGTGGAGGAAGTGGTAATCAAGTCTAATCATGCTGTGTTTGTAATCCTGGGACAATCTGCCATTAGATTACAACTGTCAAAACTGGAGAGGTCTCTCTGCTTAAAGAGGCTGCTATGCATGCTTTTCCAGTCACTAAGAAGGAGACAAAAGATAGGCAAGTAGCAAGTAGCAAGGCAGTGATAAAGTAATAGTAAACAAAGCAAAACAAACCTCAAGATGGGTCTGTAGAGAAGAGGTCCCAGTAGGATAAGAGGCTGGGCTTATAAAACCCAGGGACCTTTGGGTTTTCTTAAGGGAATGTAAACTGGCAAAACACTGGAGAGATGATTAGGGCAGAATTATAAAGCAAGCATTTTTTTTATCTGTTCTCCTTTGTTATTCTGACTGTATTTGATTGCTTTGCCTATGAAGGTGTTTGTGGAATTTCTCTCAAGAACATAGCAGATTTTTAAAAAACATAGACTCTCACAGATTCTTTTAAATCCAAAGATATTTTATGATGAAGAATACAGGAAACAATAGTGGTTGTAGTTCAAGCATTGTCAGGTAGATTAATAGCTCTAACCAGCCCTGAGAATTCATATAAATATTAGACAGAATGTTTTTAATTATAGAAAAGTTGTGGCTTTTTAATGAATAACTGAGCTCAGAAAATATTGAATCCATTAGCATGGACTAATGGTGGAAAACTTAAAACCTTACTAGAGAGAAACTTTCAACCTAGGCTTTTCCGTGATGTTTGGAGAAACACTGTAGAGTTTAGCAAGCAACAAGTTTGAATAAAAAGGGCTACTTGAATGGGGCATAGAGGAGGAATAAGGCGAGGTTCCTATCAAAGGAAGAGTTCAGGAAACACAAGATGGCACAGTCCATAAAGGTATGTTCTGCACAATGCTTATTATCTTAGTTCAATCTATGGAACCAATGTAAAGGTGGAAGGGGAGACCTGACTCCATATGTGTGCATGGCTCATGAGCCCCCACATACACATATCACACACACAGAAAATCTAGGAGTGCCAAGTCTAGCCTGGAACCCTGTCTGTAGCCTCCACATGAAATATGGAGCATAAAAGTATACACTCAAATGCACTGCACATGTAATTGTTAATTACTGCATTCGAAAACGTATTTCTGAAGTTTTGTTTGTTTGCTTATTTTAAGAAACAGCCACCTTATTTTTAGCCAATCACTGTTTAGGGAGCTTGAGTTTATGAAGATGAGATTCATTCATTGTTTGGAGGAGATCTTTAGAATTTTTCAAAAGAAGATGATAACAATTGAATTTGAACTATGGAGAAATCTGTGCTGGAATCTCAGGAAGTCACTTCACAAGTAAGAGATAGGTCTCACAGTAGGTTAGGTGTAGAATTACCATGTGACCCCAAAGTTACACTTCTAGGCACATGCCCTGCAAAATTGGAAGCAGGTTTTCCAACAGCAACTCCACCTCCTCTTTTATAGTACTACGTCTGAAATAAATTAGAACCTTTAAAAACCCGGGCTGAAACATTTCCTTCCCCATTGTTTGCTGTCAAATTCCTCTTCTCTTCCTTTTCTCTCTAGTCTCAATGACAGCCAATTACATGTCACTTTCTTTTGAAAAATATTTATATTTTATCTTAACAAGTGTTTTACCTCCATAAGGGTATACTGCATGAATGATTAGTGCTGCAGAGGTCAGAAGACAATGAAATGTTGGATCCTCTGGAACAGGAGTTACGGGATAGATGTAAGCTGGCACATGGGTTTGAGAATGGAATCTTGTTCTTCTGCAAGAGCTTCAGATGCTCTTGGTCACTAGGTCATCATCCCTGTACTTTTCTTCTTATTATGTAAAAGAAGACAATTGGGCTGCTGTGAGGTAAGGTATCTAAATAAAGAATAATCATGGAAAGGAAGTAAGACCAAGATCTATAATTTACCAGAAACAGAGACTTGGAAATGGAAATGTGGGGTAATCAAGCTATTAAAAGTTATAAACAAAATATCAACATTTATTCCAAATATATTTAATTTTGTTGGGTAAGAAAGCATGAGTTGTAGCTACCCACACAAATCAAGTTTGGGTAATCAACACTGCAAGCTGCAGGAGTATTATTATGTATAGTTTGAGACCCTGAATAATGACAAGGGGTGGGTTCCAGTTGTACTTAGATGTAATGTGGCAGAGTTGTTGGTGTAACCAAAGGTGAGCAGTTATATGTGATATATAATTACTTAGAGAGAAAAGCTGCCAGTGAAGCCAAGGAATATCCCTAAATACTTTCTCTAGCACATTTATACACAGAATGCTTGACACTTAGTTAAAACATTTCTCAGCCAGAAAATGCCAGGTTGAAGTCTCTGCTAACTCATACGGTCCAGTGTCGGCCACAATGTAGACACTGACTATGAATTTTTGCTAAGTGACCCTAGTGTTTTTTATTATAAACTAGCAGCAGGTGGGAGGTGCCTGGCCACTAGAAGAGGCAACTGCATTATTTCCCTGACTAGTGAGTCAGTGGGCTTTACACTGTGAGAATTCGTTTACACTTGTGGCTAAGGAGGAAAGTGGTCTCTGTAAACCATAGGCTCTGTAAGCCTGTTCATGTATGCTCACATCATCACTAGCTTTTGCCTTAATTTTTAAATTTATTTTAATGGATACCAGAGTATTAAGACAGAAATAAAGCAAGGCTCTGATCAATCACATGATCATTTAATTGCAGTCAAAGTCCAGATGTTAGGGAGAATGTAAGGAAAAAAATTATATTCCAAGGCTTTAATGTAGTCACTAAACTACTGGCAGAATTATACATATAAGCAAACCCTTAGAGAAACATGGATAAATTAAATAATATACCACACTCATGGGTAGAAATATGATGATATCTGTATGCTTGGATAATTATAACAATTATAATTATATTTGCCAACTATAATTTTGTTGCATCATAAATATAATTTTTATATGCATGCTTTCAACCAGTAAGGATAATTCAATGAAAATCTTAGTAAAACACTTTCTTCTGGTCATATTTTGCCCCAAGTATTATACTTTTAAGTAGCCAATAAGATTATTACTATATAAATTCACTACATGTAAATATATAATTAATTATTTTATAAAATATTTGAAAATAAAAATGCTTTTTGATATATTTTTGATAGCTTTAAATTACTGTGGAAAGTTTTAGAATTTGAAACACTCACTATTAAAGACCTTTTTGTGTACTTTAACATTAAGGCTTTCGCTATGATAGTCTATTTTAAATTTTGTCATGTAGTCATGGCTATATGACCTTGGGAAATACATCATACACAACTCCTTTGTACTAAATTCCAAAGGGATTTACCTTTCCCATTTCTTGCTGATATCCCCTCTTCATTTGTGCCGTAGTTCAGAGCATAGTACTGTGCAGATGGTGGGCAGTGGAGCCTTAGACTCACTGGCCTTTGGTGATGTAATGGTGTCTGAATTTTAATGGCTGGTTAACTCACAACTCTTCTTATCTTTGTGATGGTAGGCATATAAACACTTCACACTTTATTGAAACATTCATGATTTGCTTTTAGTTTTCTGATAACTCTTTTTTCCTTATTAGATATTTAGAGATGCATTTGTATATTTTAAAACTTCCACATTGAATTCTGTTAGTGGCATTTAAGTTTTAAGACACTAAAAGTATTTTGATACCTTTTTACTTGAAATTTCACCATTTGCTATAAAAAATCCATAAAATTGTACATTAACATATAAATAAAAGAAACTTGTAATGATATGTATATGATCTATAGCATATATATTATAGGATTAATTATTATGTAATTATCAATTTGACCATTTAAATGTATTAAGAGAAGCAGAAATAATCTTGGATAACAGTTACATATGATTTCTTACCCTAAAAGACTTTGAATATTTGATTCTCAGACATAGTTTTTCAGTCAGATCTGTTGGAGTCAATGACTAGCAAAACTTATTAGATTATAAAGTGTTACAAATTTTAAAATAATTTCTTTTTAAATTATGTATAAGCATGTGTCTGTGTGTGGGTATGTGTACACGAATGCAAGTGTCCTTTGAGACCAGCGGCATCAGACACCTAGAATTTGGAGTTACCAGTGGTTGTGACCTTCCTGACATACATGATGGGAACTGAAATTAGGTCCTTTTGAGAACAGTGTGTACTTGACCACTGAGCCATCTCTCCAGTCCCTATCAAATTCTTTAAGGAAAAAGTTCTTGCATCATTGAAAAGTACCCTATAATCACATGACTATCAATATATTCTACTTATATTTTCAAATTCAAGATTTTTAAAAATATAATTAGGGGCTGGAAATTATGCCTTAGCAATTAAGAGGACTTGCTGCTCTTGCAGAAGACCTGGGTTTGATTTCCCAATATCCACACGGCAGCTCACAACCATTTGTAACTCCAGTCCGAGGGATCTAGTGCCACTTTCTGGCTTCTGTAGGCATCAGGCACTCACACGGTGCATGCAGACAAAATACCCATACACAGAAATAAATACATACAAACAAATAAATAAAATATAATTATGATGTGGGATTCCCCTCTGTATGCTGTGAATACCACTGGTTAATAAAGACTCTGCCTTGGGCCTATCTCGAGGCAGAATAGTTAAGGCAGGAATTCCAAGCAGAGATAGAGGAGAAAGTAAGCGGAGTCAGGAGATGCAATGTAGCCACTGGAGGAGACAGATGCTGAAACTTTACCCGGAAAGCCACAGCCACGTGACGATACACAGATTAAAAGAAAAGGGTTAATTTAAGATATAAGAACTAGCTAGAAATATGCTTAAGCTATTGGCCAAACAGTATTGCAATTAATATAGTTTTTGTGTGATTATTTTGGGTCCAGGTGGCCAGGATAAAAACAAGCAGTCTCTGCCTACAGATTGGCATGACAAGGTGGGGCTGACTACGTCCATGTAAAACCTGAGAAAGCTTGGAAAGGAATTCTAGATGCAAAACAAAAGAACAGAGTTAAGCATGGCTTATTGGTAGTCAACATTTTTCTTTCAAGTGGGCTCTGTTCACTGGCAGTGAGCAGGGGCACCACAGCTTCTCTAAGAGATCTTCCAGATTTAGCAATAGCAGAAAAAAATACCAAACAGCATGGTTTCAAAATGGCAGCTTCCTGGTTCAAGCTAGTTGCAGGAATAGCCTCTGACTACATAATTATTATACCATGATTTGAGAGCCAGCATAACCATCAATACCTAGGCAGTTGAGAGATTTAGAGCATTTCAGATCATACCACAGACCTACTGGGTTATGACCTATACATTAGGAAGACTCCCAGGTAACCTGCATGTGCTTAAAACAGGGGAAACATTGGCGTATTTGATAGTCAGTAATGCATCATTGTAGAAAGAGAAACAAATGAGTGCCTATTGTTTTTATACTTATACTTGTTTTTAAAGTTATTTGTTATAATTGTCTTATAGAGAAGTTATAATACATTAAAAAGTCTTTGTCTTATCTTTTGAAAGCACCACAACCAAGGCAACTTTTAAAAGAGAACGTTCAACATGGAGCTTAGTTTCAGAGGATTAGAGTCCATGGCCATCATGGCAGAGAGCGTGACAATGGGCACACAGGCTGGAGCAGTAGCTGGGAACCTACATGTGTTCTACAGGCATCAGAAAGAGAGAATTAACTGGGAAGTTTGCGTCCTCAAAGCCCTCCCCCAAAGACACACACAAATCTGACCACCAAAGGCCACACCTCTTAATCCTTCCCAAACAGTTTCACCAACTGGGGACCAATTATTCAAATACATGAGCCTAGGGGGACCATTCTCATTCCAACTACTACTTCCTCAGAAAATGCAAGGCTGACCTTTGCTGATGGATGCTTTAGAGTCAATCCTTGGCTCATTTCTTATTTGAGTTGTTTGATGCTTTGATATCTAATTGTATGAAGTTTTTTGTGTATTTTAAACATTTATCTCTGCCGTGTCTAGTTTTTCCCCCAACTTGACACAAGTTAGAGTCATTTGGGAAGAGAGTTCTCAATTGAGAAAACACCCACATGAGATTTTTCTATTGGCAAGTATGTAGTTCATTTTCTCTACTGATTGGTGTGGATGGACTCAGCTCGCTGGGTTAGTGTCACACTGTGCTTCTGGGCTGTATAAGAAAGCAAACTGAGCAAGACATGAAGAGCAAGCCATTCCTCCTCCCAAATTTCTGCTGCCTTAAGTTCCTGCCCTGACTGCCCTCAGTGATGGACTAAGATATGGGACTGTTAAGGTGAAATAAACCATTTCTTCTTTAAGTTGGTTTTATCACAGCAATGGAAAGCCTAGCTAGGACAATCCTTCATCAGATAAATAGTTTGTAATAATTTTATCCATTCTGTAGCCTGCTTTTTAATCTTGCTGTTTCCCTTGCTATGGAAACATATTTAAATGACACAAATCTCATTTATTTTGCTCTTCTTTCTGTTTTATTTTTTTGGTGTCATATGAGAAACACTACTTCCAAATCCCATGCCAAGAATCATGCTCATTATTTTTTTTTCTTCTACAAGGAAGCTTTTGTCTTTATATATAGTTTCAGATGTTTCATTAAAGCTTTCTAATCCATTTTGAGTTTGCTTTTGGTCATTGCATAAGATAAAATGTCTGATTTCATTCTCTTACACACGGATGTCCAGTTTTCCTCAATACTAGTCACTGAAGATGCAATTCTTTTTTCTCTATTGTATATTCTTGTTATCTGTGGTGATATGAATGACGAATGCTCTCCATTGGCTCGGACATTTGAACACTTGGTTCCCATTTGGTAGTGCTATTTGAAGAAGCTGTGGGGAGGCACAGCCTTGTTGGAAGATGAATGTCACTGGGGGCAAGCTTTGAGAATTAAAATCCTTGCCCCACTTTCAGTTTGACCTCTTTGTTTTGTTCTTGTGGTTGAGTTGTGATCTCTCATATGTGATCCCTGCCTCTGCCATCATACCTGATGCTTGCTGCCATGCTCCTCACATGATGAACTTTCATTCCTTTGGGGTTGTGAGAAAAATAAACTCCTTCTCCTGTAAGTTGCCTTGGTTGTCATATTTTGTCACGTTAGCATAAAGGAAATAAAGCATCATTATAGTTGAAAATAAATTGTGTATATATGGTTTTATATCTAGGTTCTATTTTCTGTTTTGTTCAACTATGGGCATTTTTCCCTTTATGCCAATACCGTGGTGTTTTGAATTTGAAAACAAGAATATTATACCTCCAGCTTTGTGTGATCGAGATTGCTTCAGTTATTCACATTTTCATATGAGTCTCAGTATTATTTTTCTATTTTGATGAAACATGTCATTGAAACTTTTATAGGCACTGTATTATACTGAAACTATGTATCATTTTGAGTGGTATTGAGGAGAGGGAAAGAGGGAAGAGGGGAGAGGGGGAAGGGTTGGGTGTGCATGTGTTGTGCTTTACTAGGAAAACACCTGGGTACCTTCACAGCATATCTTCTGTAGGTAGTAATTTCAGCATAAACGCAGTTCTCCAAGTCCTTGCTCTGCTATTAGACTCTGTCTGGCCCTGAGGGTTTCTACTGGATCTCTTATACTGCTTTATGTTAGAGTCTTTCTCAAACTCCTTTGCAATATCAACTACTGTGCCTGGAGGTGAGCTCATCACAGAAGGAAGGTGCGGTGGAGGGGGGGACCCACATCAGCAGCTCTGCTCTCAGGACACCAGGTAATTGCATGAAATGTATATAGGATTTGGATGATGCTGTTTCTGCAGATGATTTCCTTTATCCTTTGACAGATGCGGAATCAGTGGATTACTGTGATCTGTCCTGGCTTGAACTGATTGGGATCATGACTAGTATCTGTAGGACTTTTATGGGTTATGAACATCGTACGACACTTTTTCCCATGAGTTTCAACTCATGACTAGATTATTTACTGATGTTACTCTACTTTGTTTGACCATAGTTATTTTCTTCCACCATCTGTGACACTCCTTATAGTTCCACCAGCTATTTATCTTTTCAACTGCTTCCCTTGAGGTGAGAAGAAAAATAATATGGCACATTGTTTTCAGTCAGTAAGTTTCTGTTTCCATCTGGGTCATTTAAGTGCTTGCTGCCATTACTACAGCTTTCGGTTCCTTCAAACAGAAGACTTCAATATTTTATTTATCTTCCTATTTTCTTGCTGTAAGATTTATTTACTGTAAATTGGTCTGCTTTTGCTAGAAGAGCATAGCCTAGATAGAATTTTGTTCTTATAATCTCATTCTTGGGTTTTGCTCTATGAATATTAGTGTGAGAACATTTGTAATGTTAGGTGGATGTCTGAGGTGAATATATATTTATCATTGATAAATTTTCTATCCTAATGAGAAAATGGGTCATCTTCCTTTAAATGTTTACATATACATCATTCTAGACACTTCTAACAAATCATTCCCAGATGAAATATTTGTTCCTTTAGCACTTGTTTCTTAGAATTTTTAAAAACATTGTTTCTACATGAGCTTGGCAAAAGGCTTCAAGACACAAAGAACAACTAATATTCCCACAGTTCCCTTGAAATAAATTACTTTGATTTTTCTCTAGTTACTATTTTAAGTATTTTTTCCTCCTCTTCCTACTTCTTCATAAAATATCCTACTGGTTTCATAATTTATATTTTTTTAAGGGTTAGACATTTTGACCACCACTTTGTTGGCTGGCCTGCAATGAGTAGTGACTTGTCTGTATTATTCTTTATTTCTTATTCCAAGGTAGGTTAGATTTCAAAGCTGTGCTATGCCAATTATTCTGTACCTTCGCAGATTTATCTTCTTATACCTGTATTATATTTAATATCTACATATTATATATTTAACATATACTAAATATAAAATATTTACCAAATATTTGACATTCTATTTTATTTGTGATTATTGGTAATTCAACCAAACAAAATAAATATATAAGACAAAAGCTATATCCAGGAAAATATCACACTCCTCATCACCACTGCAGTTAATTTTGTATTTCTTAACATTTAATTTAGTTAATTTTGCATGAAATTTTTGTTGTTAAGAAATATGGTCAAATATATTCTCACCTACATTTTAGAATGAAAAAATCTTGTATAATTAGGGCTGGTATAATGTCATAAAAATCTTCAGTTTTTCTGTCTACACTGGATAAAATTAATTTGGAGAAATGAACATAATGGTGGGGTAAGGGTTGCATAGCATGTATCATATGCTAGAGATGTACACTCATTATTGTGAAAAAATGTCAAATACACAAAGTGAGTAATCATTAAACTTACTTAAAATAATTGTCAGAGTCACCTTTTTAAATAGAAGCAGCCTTTAAGCGTATTTCCCCAGTGACTGTTTTGTGACCTGATGTTTCTTAGTCATGACTATATCATTTCTATTTGAAGTCAGTACACATATTTAAGGTATATTTGTGCTTGTGGTGACTGAATATCTGTCTCCAAAGTTTATGTTGTTAGGTAAATGTCACTGTCTCGTTTTAGAGGATGACACATAATGGATTTATGGGATTGATTCCTCTGAAGGTTACCTCTGAAGAAATATATATTTAGTGGTACATATTATGGCAATGAAACTTTCAAAGTGATACACAAATTGCTTCCTCCTTGACTTGCTTGAGCGGGGAAGAATCATTGAAAATGGGAAAAGGGGGATGTATAAAGGAAAGGCATTCTGAGAGACCGATGGGGCAAGGTTTGAAGGGAAGACTCCTGTGTCAGTCTGTGAATCCTACAGCAAGAACTACCTTTCAGCTGGGTCCAAGCCCCAGGGTTGGAGGGACCACAAGAGGGCACTGGAGGGGTAGCGGTTGTTTATAATCCTTGTTAAAAGTGCAAGGGGTATTTTTTGAACCACTGTGAAAGCTAGCGTGCTCCTACTAGAAGAAAGTTCTTGAGAGCATTTAAAACCCGTACTAATTTAAGTGCCAGGATATGTGGTACCAACACAACAAAGCAGGTTCCAACATGGGAAGTTGTACAAGGTGAATCTAATTTTCACCTAAGTTTCAGGCTTATACTTAGAAAATAGTAGGAACAAAAATGAGGAAAAACATAATAGGTCATTTGCAGTTTCCTGGGTCCACAGTCTTGGCTTCCTTACCTCGTTGACCACTCTTTCTTATAACAGCATCAGCTGCGAGTGCCAAACTGATGTTTAGATTAGCTCAATGAATAGTAGAAATGTGGGAGTGTCAGAATGAAGAATGGCAAAGTGAGCTTCATTCTGATTAATTATATTAAAAATGATTTTATACTACCTGATTGTATAGTTTCAAAATGTGTTAAATTACTGAAATTTTGTAATTTCTCAAACAATTTTTAATTGTGAAAAATAAAACTGGCAGACAACAAAATAGAATATGGTTTCAGAGTAGAGAAGAATTCAGACTGTCAAGATGGTCTTGTGGCTAAAGAAACTCATTGCACAAGCCTGGCAACCTAAGTTTAATCTCTGAAACCCACATAAAGGTAGAAGGATAGAACCTATTCCACAAAGTCATCCTCTGACCTTAACTTATCCTGGGGCAGACATGCCCACTGCCTTCTATACCACACACACACACACACACACACACACACACACACACACACACACACACACACTCACACACCACAAATATACACACAAACCATGTAGATTTGTATTTCAAAATTTCCATTTCCTGAGCATTCTTAGGACAGCGTTTTAGCAACCAGACACTTTGAAAAAGGTAGATGAGAATGATGTTGTTTCATTGGTTGTCATGGTGTCGTTATCAATCTATTCCATATTTCTCTTTCACTAATCACAAGCTACAGGAGACTTTCCTCTAGCTTGTTAGATCTTTGGGAATTGATTGACAAAAAAAAACTCATGGTGAGACGAACATAAGATATGGCTGCTGCTCTCTCAGATGTTTCTTCTGATTATCATTGATGAAGGACTACCTTGGTCCACAAGGGACAGAGACATCCATTGCTTTCCAAGGGTCGACCTAGTGTGCTGTTCTAAAGCATGATGCTAAGTAGAGAGCACAGGTTCTGGGAATTAGATGAGGTGGTTTCTAGCTCTCCTCATCTTTATAGCTTGTATGTTTACAGAGCATCATCATCTCATCATTTACCGAGAGCTAAACGATTTACAAACTTCCATAAGTAAACTGCCAATTTAATCTCCTAGCAGCTCCAAGATTCACGGCATTATCATCCCCATTTCAAAGATAAGAGATCTCATTTAAGCAAGGTTATCTGCCCAAGGACAGGTCAGTTTAAAATTGAAGTTGTTAAGAGAAATGAAGCATCCATAAACTGGTAGAGTCAAGACCAAAGCTTAATTTAATATGCCATATCCAGTAGATCACACCTTATATAAACAGTAACCAAAGCAAAATAACATATGTTAAAAAGCTGAGTCTCAGCTCCATCAGTAAGCCCTCATTATCTTGTCTAATCACGTAGAGCATTTACAAATCAGGACCTGTGTTTGGGTCCAAATCCAGCAATTTTGGTTGGATTATCTTAAGAACCTGTGTCTGTATGCTTTTGTAATATATAGTAAAGAGGAAACCCAGAATGAAAGTGAACATTTTTTCTACTATATTTGGGAGTGCTACTGGCTAAACACAAGATAAAATAAAAACCGGATCATGATGTCATGGAATTACCTTTCAGTTGCACAGCATGTCTCAATTGAAAATACCCTCACACTTTCCCCCACCACAACCGTAGTATGCAGCTCGTGCCCTAATTTTAAACATGTTGGCACATTAACATCAACTTACTGCTTTCAACGTAGCAAAAAATATCTCGCTCTAT
This sequence comes from Ondatra zibethicus, assembly GCA_004026605.1. NCBI lineage: Eukaryota > Metazoa > Chordata > Mammalia > Rodentia > Cricetidae > Ondatra > Ondatra zibethicus. The sequence goes on along the minus strand of PVIU01010699.1, from coordinate 45,443 downwards.
TCTTATGCATATAAAATTCAACTGAGAAGATGAAAGACATTCCTATATGGTAGTAATGTCACTTCCTGGTGTGTGTGAACATGTGCCATGACACACTTGTGGAAGTAAGGTGACAACTTGCTGGAGCTATTTCTTTCCATTTACCATCTGAATTCCACGATTTAATTCAGGTTTTCAGGATGGACAGCAAGAGTCGTTATAAACTGAACCATTTCACCTGCCCAATAAGACAGTTTAAAGAAAACATAATACCAATCTATCATATCTTTTCTGTCACCATGGAAAGTTAGGACTGCCTGGTTGAAAGGGTGATAGGGATAAAACCCTGTCATCTCCCTCCTCTTGTTATTTAAATGTAATGTTATCATTTATTGAATAAAAACCACAGAAACATAGTTCAAACTTCAGATTCAAGTAAGGTCAATAGTAGGACTACATTAAAGAACTGTTTAATATGTCTGCAACACTGAGAAATGTCAAAGATACGATAAAAGCAAAGAAAATTGTGATTATCCTGTAGGAACTGGGGAATGGCCATGTCTTAGGGTTACTATTGTTATGATAAGGCATTATGACCTCTTGAGGAGGAAAGGGTTTATTCACCTTACAGTTCCACATCACAGTTCACCATCAAAGGAAACTCAGGACAGGAACTCAAGTAGTACAGGAATCGGGAGGCAGGAGCTGATGCAGCGGACATAGAGAGGTACTGCTTTCTGGCTTGCTTCCCGTGACTTGCTCATCCTGCTTTCTTACAGAACCCAGGACCACCAGCCTAGGGATGGCACCACTCACAATGAACTAGACCCTCCCCCATCAATTGCTAGTTAAGAAAATGCCCTGCAGATTGATCCTATGGAGGCATTTTCTCACTTGGGGTTTCCTCCTTTCAGATAATTTTTGCTTGTGTCAAATTGTAGCCAGTACAGGCCACAAGGGTGGGAAACTTCCTGTGGGGTTAGGAAAAGAACCTGGCTATTTCCAGGATGAGGCTGTAAGCAAAATACAACTCACAACATGAGAACCAGCTTCTTGCCTTTGCTTCTTTACAACAAATGGTCCTCTAAGGCATAAGCATATATTAGCATATGCAAATCAAATGTAACACATTTGTAGGAAAGAACAAACATATCTAGCATCACCAGTCTTAATCTTAGAACTGTGTAAAAATTATGTGACTGAATTTGTTCATCAGAATCTCAAATCATCCAGGAAATATGATTCTAGAACCTATTAGAATCAGCATCAAACTGTAGTCATTTCTTTACTAAGGTATTTGAAAAATTTAGATGAAGTCACAAAATTGGAAATAAAAAGGCTTTGAAAGTTTTATAGTAGATGTGACAGGGAAGATGTCACATCTCTGTAAATAAGATAAAAATCTTACGATGCGTTGTAAAACAAGACACGGGGTATACAGAATAATACCCTTGCTAGTAGGGAATGGGATGTATTGTTCAAATGGTGATGATTTAGTCTTTAATACAGTGGATGTGGGTAATGAAGAGAACCAACGGGATTTATCAGAAGTGCGGGAATATGAAGTTGTATGGTTCAAGATTGCTATAAACTCTTTATAATAGATGCATTTTTACACTTTTCATCCCTATTTTATACTGATATTTTACTGAGATGGCAGTATATATTAAAATTAAAATTAATTTTTGTCTGGCAAGCAGAAATTTGAAATACTTGCTTTTATTTTACAAACCAGAAATCCTTCAACTTTATTAATGTATAAGTTTAGTATCACCTTTTAGTGAGGCATTTGCTGATGTGCATCTTCCATAGCTCTCTACAGAGAGATTAATTCATTCTGTGACTTCATACTAAAATACAGCACCTATTTTTATCGGAATTTTTATAGGAGCTTTGATTTACAGAAAACAGTTTCATTTTTATTAGATGCCAATATTTATAGACATTGATATATTTGTTTATACATACAGTTGGTTCTCACCAGTCATGATGTTGTATTCTGTAGCATCAGCTGGGTAGTGAATTAGTTAATAATGAATCGTATTTCCCCAGGGACAATAGGTGCCCAAGATTCTTTTGTGGCAGTATTTTCATTAGTGGCTCCTTAACATTGTACTCCTGCCAATAGGAGTACAACTCAGACCCGAAGAGAACTGATCTAGAAAAGTTGTGCTCTCTCCATGAGGGACATCACTCCTTGGCAGACACCTTATCACTGTGCTTAGGAAGTTTCACATTTTCAAACTTAATTAAATACTTAATGTCTCTCTCTTTCTCTCAGTGTGTGTGCGCGCGCACGTGCGTGTACGTATGTATGTGTGTTCATCAATGATGGTGCTCTCATGGAGGTAGAGGACAACGTTCCTGAGGCAGTTCTCACTTCAGTAGTGTGCATTTGGGGGATTGAACTCAGGTTGTCAGACTTGGTTGCAAGTTACTTTACCTGCTGAGCCGTATTGCTGGTTCGGGAATCTTTTAAAAGAGTGAGATCACTAAAAAGCACAAAAATGTAAAAGGCATGATACTAAATAATTCAAGGCAAGGGCATTTATTACCAGTGGAAGCCAGGATGGAGAGGTAGATCCGCCTTGATTTTCCATAGCTAGGAATGCATATATTAGGCAATTTAAACGTTTTCTCATTATGTGCATGTCTAGGAATGACTCAGAAACGTCATGGCATTTGATTTTAGGGTAACATAAATTTTAGTAACATTGTGAATGGAATCTGTAAAAGAGTATGCAACACATGCCAATCTCCCAATATAAAGCTGTTTTAGATTCAGGAACATAAAACATTCACCTTTATCTAGTTTCAAAATAGTTTTGTCACCCAGAATTATATCTGTGAGCATATTAGGACTTCAGTCTTGATAAACGCCTGTCACCCAATTTTTGGAAACTACTAATCTGCCTTCTCTACTAATTTACCTGTTCTTAGGGTTTTGCATAAACAGAATCCTACAGAATGTGGCTGTTTTTGTCTTTTCTCACTTTACATATTGTATTGGAAGTTCATATGTTATAGCATGTATCAATAGTTCATTCCTTTTTATGGCTGAATAAAGATTCTGATGTACCCCTCCTGCAAACCAGTCTAATATAATAAATACACCTGCCAAAACTTATCTTACACTTACCCTAAACTCCTAGATGGCTACACCTTCATAAAAAGATGAAAGCTGTTTGAAATGATAGTAAAAAGAAGCTGAGATAACAGAAAGAAAATGGGGCACAAAAATCCTTATGAAGACATTAGACATGAAAAACAATAACACAATAGCAAAATGCCATTTGTAGGGCACTATTTTCTGCATACCCATAGGTTTTTATTTACTACTAAGAGTTTTTGTTAAATATTTGTTTTTTTTTTTTTACTTCATCCTTTAGCTGTTCACATGGTCCTGACACTGAGGTTCAGGGGAACCTCCCGAGAGCTTCTAGATTCATATGTCCCAAAGAAGGAATTAAGAAAAGTCATATGTTAAAGTGTAGCAGAGATAGTTTATAAAGACGTACATTTTCAAACAGGAAGAAGTGGGTTAGAGCAAATAAAGCCAGTTAATAGCTCAAATAACACCACTGTACAAATAGTTGGGGCTTCATTTGTTGAGACAGTCTTCTGTATCCCAGGCTAGTTTTGAGCTGACTGTCTTTATGGCTGAGGCTGGGCTCAGACTCTTCTGAACTGCCAGGAAGACTATTAGAGTAGTATCTACCAGGAGGATTTCTGGTAAAGGGTTAAAATAAGTAAATAAATAGAACTATTGTCCCCTTCTTGAAGAATTAATCCTTTTGCTGTGTTGATAACTCTGTCAATCACCTGAATAGTAAGAACACTCCTCAGAAAAGCTGTCCCAGAAACTGAGAAATTCCATGAAGCCTCCTTACATACATAAGTCAGCATAGTAATCTTTCTGGCCATTGTCCACTCTTTCTCTCTATGAGTGGTTCCTCCACGATGCTCTCATAACCATTATCCAGTCTTACACCTGAGAAACCATGTATTGTTCTGCTACAAACTCTATGTGTTCTATATTATGTTTCATATCTTATCTGTAGTCATTTAATAGAGATCACAATGGCATTGGATCCAAAAGGAGACCAGAGAGAAATCCCAATAACTCTACGAAAAAAATTATCTAAGAAAAGCTACTCATAGTAATTATACTGACGCATACTGTCTCTGACATTGAATTCTTCTACCACACATCAGAGAAAAAGATCATATGCATCTTCATGAATAAGAAAATGGTATCCCCTTCTTAGAGGACATGGAAGAAATCTAGTCTTTTGGGGTCTTGATGGGGTGATAAATGATTAGTAAGGAAGTCGAGGGGAACCAAAAATTTTCATCCAGTTTCATCCTCTAAAAATAAAACACACACTTTCCTTTTGAACCACTAGTTCACATACACACTTATCTTGATAATTGCCTAGGAAAAGCACTTAAAATATGTCACACTTCAAAACTTCCTCTAAGTGCTGATTTTCTGCTGATTCAACATTGCTAAACACAGCGAAGAGATTTGGTCGTAAATTCAGTGCTATACATATTATAAAATGCTACCTGTGATTTCTTCATAGCCAGAATTTTTGAGACAGTGCTTTTGTTTTGTCAAAGTTCAAAGCTGTGTACATGGTGGATACCAGATAAATGAGCAGCCCTTGCCTGCAGCTGACGCTGATTGCATCTGGCTTTGTGCCAGCAGCATGTAGCAAATGCATTGTATCAAAGTTAAGGTGAGCAAAGGCATCTTGATAATGACAAAAGCAATCAATCACGTTGCAAAAACTGACAATGTTTAAGAAATATTATTGGGTACCAGTGCTGTCTGTTTATGTGTTTCATTCATAATTCTTCGGTGGCTTTAGATAATTATTGCGGAAATGAGAAAGGGATTTTGAGGGGTGGGAGTTGATAGGTTCCCAGCAGATTTTAAAGAATAAACTCTCTGTATGCCTGTTGAACTCAAGTAGCTCCTGGTAGAACTTGAAAGTAGCTTTCATAAAATTCAGAACTGATTTTGTTTCATGATTTAGAAATGAAACCCTGGCTTGTTGAGTAGGAAGAAGTGTAAAGCCTATAATAGGCTCATTATCTTTTTATCGTGCCTGCTCCTCTCACTACAATGGAAACTGTCCCTGACTCTCTCACTGGGCTGCAAACTGCAAAGGGGAAAATGTGCATGCCAAATGAGTCCATTTCTTCAGACAGCTCTGAGTGACAGAGTTTTTCCATCTTCATTTGATTTTTGGGGTAGCGGGAACAGAATCTCTCATTTGATAATACATTAGAGACTTGAAATTCCTGTAGAATTTTCCCTGTGGGTTTCTCTCAGGCTTAGTAGACCCTTAAGTCCATTCAGTTGTTCCTTTCCAGCAAAGATTCCCAGAAGCCCCATCATTCTCTAAAAATTCCTCCAACTGCACTGTGACCATTTTTGCATCTTTCCACAATGTCAGAACTCATTGAATAAGAACAAATTCATAGGATTTGGTGGATTCAATGGCAGCATCTTATGAGATAGTGTCTGTCTCTTTCAACATCTGGATAGGATGAAATAACAGGTTCTTTTATTCATCATAATTAAGTTTCACACATTGTACATATATCTGTATATATAAATTTATACATCACTGAGTTATAAAAAGAGAAAAGTATGGGTTAAAGATACAAGGCATTTCAAAGAGGTCTGAGAAGTGAAAACTGGGAAACCACAGAGAGGCAAGTTTCTACGCTGAAAAGATAATGAACCCAACTGAGCTGGAAGGAAAAGCTGATGTTAGGCCACACTCAGTCACAAGCTTGAAAGTGAATGTGTAGAATTGAGCCCAGGTTCAGAGGCTGAATGGCAGGACTGGGGTCCAGAAAAAGGAACAGGTGGACACATGGATAACAACAGGTACAGATGGGTGGACAGGAAACGAACAGACAGCAGGTGTATGCACATTGTGATGGCTAATCTTGGTTGTCAATTTAAGTGGATTTGGAATCAACTAAGCTCCTGGGCACACCCGTGAGAGATTTTCTTGAAAAGGTTATTTGAATTGGGAAGAACTTCCCTAAATGTGGATGGTACCTTCAGATCACAATCAGATAAAAGATCTGAGAGAAAAGGCGCTTTGTGTTTGTCTCATTGCCTTCATGTGTTGTTGGTGAGTTCTTTCCTGTTGTTCTTGCTATATCATTAATGCCACTTTCCTTCACTGATACTAGAAGCCAGCTTCTTTGGATTTTGACATGGATCAAAGACTAGTGGCTCTCCAGAAATTACCCAGGCTTTTAGCTCCAGGTTAGGACTGTATAGGAAGGTTTGGAGGTCCCACCTAGATGCCCCAGTGAGGAACAGGATTGAGACTATCCCTCAAGCCGAGTTAGGGTGTTCTCTGGAGGTGGGCCAGGTTTTGGCATCAAGGGTTAGGACTCAATAAGGAAGTCAGATATGGCAGTATTCCTGGAGTCCCAGTAAGAGGAGGGATGCCTTTCTTACCCCAGGAGGTTCCTGGCTTGGAACTAGGTGTCCCAGATCACAGGGCTGTGTTTTTTTATTGACCCATGTCTTGTTCATCTTATTGTTGTCTTATTTGTCTACCTTATTGTAGTCTTGTCTGTCTTGTTTGTCAGTCTTATTATCTTCTCATCTGTCTCTGTTAGTTTGTGTTTGGTGTTTTGTTTAGTTGCTTGATGGTCTGTGTTCCATGTTTGGAGAAATGGGTCACACTTCATCTGCCAGCCATCCAGTCCTTGACATGGTATTAACTCATTTCAAAAACTTTCAGAGAAAAGTATGCTGCTCTTGGAGTGCTACACCCACAGCTCCTGAAGCTGAATACCTTCATAATGAAACTGGAGCCTGCTCTTTGGGGTCAGTGGGCAACTTAAAAATGCATGGCCTCTGGCAAGTAGGTAGCTGCTCCCCTGCTACAGAACTATGGGAATTGAATTTTGTGTTACCACCCCCATTTAAATTACAGCTGGTATGTCTATTTTGATTGCATGATTGTGAACGCTGCATGTTTGTTTCTGATTGGTCTTAAATGTATGAGTTTACTGTGTTCTTTGTGTCTTGGTTACAACTCAGCTGTTACTGTTGCAGCCAGCAACCCACACTCAGAATTTATCTCTCGGCATTTTGGCTATTGGAACTGATGTAACAGGGATCCAATTGTCAATTAGATATGGATACTATTAATGTTGTTTTATACTGTTCTGCCTTATTAAAAGGCTGCCTCCTGAATTGGGTTACAGCCCAACATTTTTCAGACCCAGACATACTTTTAGTGTCTTTATGTACAGGTTCCAAAACTGCCATGCAGAAGGAGTAAGAGAAGAGTAGCTAAGGAATTATTGGCTTGTAAATTTATTGTTCACGGTTAAAAATCTGTAATGTTTTTAACAAAAAAGTTTAGCTTAAAATGTTAAGACAGGGTTAATAATCAAAAGGTTGCATAAGTAATCTTAAAACAAAGATGTAATCCACCAATGTCTATAGTTCTCGTCAAGTATGCTAACCTTGCTTTTTAAGCACTTTAGTTTTGCTTCTGATTAACTACTTTTTGTTAACTGAAATATGTCAACCCCAAAACATGGTTTCTGTGCTTAAAGACTCAGACTGAGAAAGGCTCAAGCCTGCACTGGATTCCTAAACACTCAGTGTAGTCACTGACCTACAAAAATTAGGTCCACAACTACTAAGCAACAGAAAATGGGAGATTTCTATTTTATGATACAGTAAGATGTTGACCTTAAACAGTCTGATATAGAACTTGGGGCAGTTTCTCAACCTATGGGTTATTATCCTTTGCAGTAAAAAGACCTTTTTGTAGGAGTAGCCTAGGGTCACCAGCATGTCGAAAACCATTGCCTTAAAAATTGTCTTTCCTTACTTAAGGTTTATTCAAGCTTACAAAAAAATGATTTAAAAAATATGTGTCTAACCTTCTTCTTTTTGTTGGCATTGTTATGCTGTATCTATTCTGGTAAACTGAGTCATACAAGAAATTGTTTTGTTCTATAATGATAGACTATGTAAAGATCAGGAAAATTCCCAGTATCTTTATAGACTATGTTTATAAGTTAAAAGTCTTATCTTAAATGAGCTTAAATTCAGAAATTGTTATTTGTATTATAAACTTTTAAAGATGATTAATCCTTGAGATGTTCAAAACTATACTTATAGTCTTGCTAAGTTCTTATAATCAAGTGCACGAAAAACTTGAAAAATGGTTCAAGTCAATAAAAGGTCTGAGGATGTAAAAATCTAAGTTCTAAGGGTCTCAAAAATTTTATACACATATATACACACAAACTATAAAAGTATATTTTTTGCACTGAGATCTCAAAAGTTTAAATTGTAGCATTGATAAATGAAGTTTGGTTAAATTGGTGGAACACTGACTACTTATTATTCAGTCACAAGTTCAAGATTTTAAATTTCTTTTGGTTGTCTTCCAAATATAGTCTCAAAGGCATTTTTCATCAGGTTAACCCAAATCAATAGCTGTTTCTATGCCTCCAAGGTGTAAATCTGCTCCAGCTTCTTTAAAACATCTGCTAACTGCTTTCTTTCTACAAATATGGATTTTAGTAAAATGGAAGTGTTAATAAATCTAGAACTTTTGTTTCCTTTGTTAACTAAAATTCATATGAGCTTCAGGGAACCAAAGAAGTCATAAGACGTGGCTCCTTCCATCATAGGTCAAATGTATTGCAGGTAAGTAAACGTTCCAAATGTCTTCTTTTAAGCTCCTAAATTTTAACTTCTGTCCTTAGTCTCTATTTGTTCTAGCAGATTTAACACTTAGAAAGTGCCTGTGGACTGCAGACAGCTGAGCTCTGAACTTGTTGCCTGTAGAGTTGAGGTGATTGCCCTCTGTCCCTTCACCTGGATGAGCTAATTAGATGCTTCTTATAAATGCCCCAATTTCCCAATCTTTGACTAGCTTTTCATCCTTCCTGGGCCCTGTCAAATAATGCTCTAATTTAACTGGAAGTAGTTACAGAAGAAAGTATATTATCTTTGTCCCTTTACCAGACTGAAGAAAGCTAAGTCAAAGGCAAATTTCCTTTGGAAGAAACATGTTGCTTTGATGTCAACCATTCAGGTATTATTAGAGACCCTAACAAAAGTTAAATAAAATCTCCTTACTAGGGAGGAGGAAAGAAAACAAAGCTCCAACTGGTTTTAATCACTTTTCAACTGAACCTAGTGGTTGACTGATATGGGATTCCCCTCTGAATGCTATGAATATGTTTTATTACTACTGGTTATTAAAAAAGTTGTTTCATCCAATGACTTAGTAGAGTAAAGATAGGCTGGAAAATCAAACAGAGATATTGAGAGAGTGTAGGCAGAGTCAGAGAGATTCCATGTAGCTGCCAAAGGAGAAAGATGCCAGCCACCAGTCAGAACCTTACTGGTAGGCGCAGCCTCATGGCAATACACAGATTAATAGAAATGGGTTAGTTTAAGATGTAAGAGTTAGCTAGAAATATGACTAAGCTATTGGTCAAACGGTGTTGTAATTAATATACTTTTGTGTTATTTTTCTGGTCTGGGTGGCTGGGAAATGAACAAGCAGCTTCCACCTACATTTGACAACCCTTGTCACAAGTCTGACATATCTCAAGTCTCCTAACCCTCCTAGTTCTTGTTCTTCTATTTGACTCTTGCGTTATTAACACTATTAAATGCTTTGTTCAGCCCTGCACAGGTGTTGTCAAGATTGTGATTCTAAGGGCTCAGTACAAACCCTTATTTGAGCCTCTAGATGAAGATTCATTTCATTAGTCACAAGACAAAGAGGGAATGAAAGCAGCAGGTAAAAGCACCTTGGCCTAATTACTGCCATTTTGACTTCAGACTCCATTTTAGGTATAGGGTGACACACACTTCAAGTTCCCAGGTCCTTAGTTTTCTAATACATTATGGCTGTTCCTACTAACAGAAGGAGTAAATTAATCTGATTGGTTGCACTGAAAAGCTTACATTCCATGTCAGTTGGCACTGGTGGAATGTATAGGGAACGCCCTCAATCCCTGAATCCTGGTTGGTGGAAGATGTAACTGTACTTGCCACAGATGTGCTTATGGTTTTGTGCTTAAACTTCATTTCTGCTCCAGCTTGGGGCTGCCAGGAAAAGCAAGGTTTCAGAGTCTTTGTTCTGCAGCTCTGAACAATCAGCAAGCCCACTTATGTGGTGATTTACTAAAGTCTTTGGAACCCATAAGTGTTCTCTCTCCTTCCTCATGATACACAATGGGTTGGTTGTAACAGGAATCCAGTCTTTTTTTAAAAAAAATTACTGTTTTTATTAAGCTATATATTTTTCTCAACTCCCCTCCTTTTCTCTCCCCTCTTTTTCAATAATAGGTTGGCCTATTAGCTCAGGCTTCTTATTAACTAATTCTTATATCTTACATTAGCCCATTATTCTTGTCTGTGTTAGCCATATGGCGTAAAGCGTTTTCATCTTGCTTCCTCTGTGTCTGGGTGATAACAGCACACTGAGCTTTCCTCTTCCCAGAATTCTCCTGTACTCATTGCCCCACCTCTATTTCCTGCCTGGTCACCCTGCCTATACTTCCTGCCTGGCTACTGGCCAATCAGCGTTTTATTAAAATACAAGTGACAAATCTTTACACAGTACAAGACCATTGTCCCACAGCTTTTCATAACCATCCTCAGTCTTTTTAATGGAGTCAAAGCTGCTCTCAGGGCAGGGCATAGCCTGAAAAATCACTGTTTATAAAGCATGGGGTAGCTTATAGCAGGGCACAGCCTGATTTCAGTATGCCTTCTAGTTTGTGTCATGTAAATGACAATTAGAATTGTAAAATGTTTTTGTATGGTATGAGTGTTATCTTTCATAATTTGAAAACTACAATTCTACTCATGCATCTGAAACTGAAGCAGCATTTTAGGAGCCATTATGCTGCTGACATGCATTAAGTTTACAGTCAACAAGTGTTAGCTGAAGTGTCAGAAAGGCAAGTATCTTCCTTCTTACCTCTACATATTTGAAAGCTAATCTTATTTTACATCCATTACAGTGTCTACAGAAAATAACCAATATTGGTGAAGACACAGGGAAATAGAAACTTGAGTCACTATAAATATAACTGTAGAATGACAATAATGTTGTCACTGCAGAAAAAGGAACTGCTTCAGAAAAAGTAATAATAGAATTACCACATGATACCACATTCTATATCTGGTGTTTGTCTTCATGAAGTCAAACCAGGGCCTTAAAGAGGCATTCACAAACTATGATCAGTTTGGGATTATTCATGGTAGCCAAGAGGTGTGGTAAAACAAACATGGTACAGGATTTCAAGTGAATATCAGCCTTAATAAAGAGGTTTATTTTGTTTATATCATTGTAACCCAAAGCCCTGACATGGGACATTTGAGGAAAAACTTATTTTGTTTTATAATTTTAGAAAGTTTCATAAGTAGAAGCTTGAACGTCTTGTTTTTGCTTATGAATCTCAGAGCTCCAACACCAAGCTGTCTCGTCAATCCCTTCTGCAGTGAATTCATGAAGCAGCTCCTTATTTAGCACCCAGTATGTACCAAGTCTTGTGTCAGATTTTATGGGATGTAGTAGTAAGGTCACTAAACAAATGATGGCAGGTAGGAAAACTCAGAAAGCATTGTAATGAAGTATTTGTATTTGAAATTTCTTCCAGTGTATAGTTTCTTCCTGGAGCCAGTAAATTTGTTATTACTGAATAACGTTCTAACAGGCAAAATGTCATTATTTTTTTCTCAGATAGAGGTTCCCCTTCATTTGAATCTCACTTATTTCTTCATGTTCAGGAAATAAAAACAAATAGCTAGATATCTTTCTGAGAAGACATTTTTATGTGCTAATGATCATTCTTTAAATGATCTATTCTTTAATATTTCTTCACAGTGAAGTTGTCTCGGCACTGCCCTTCTGTTTATTTTCCTAGTTTTCCAGTGATGCTTTTTGAAGAGAGATCATATCTGTTCATAATCTTTATGTGCAAACAGAATGACATCATCTATCATAGCAAATCTACATTGTCTGATCATGTCAGCTTTTAAGTCTATCTACTTTTCAAAACAATTGTACTTAATAAATTATTTGCAGCCAGTTTCAAGGAGAAAAAAAAGGTTGTAAAGAAAAATGGTAGATTAAACATCATCTTTTTTTTTCATTCTGAGGCTGACCTACTTTCCACATGTGTGTATGTGTGTTTGTGTGTGCATGTGTATGTGTGTATGCATGTTTGTGTGAATGTGAGCATGCATAAGCCATTTAGAGCATGTGGAAGTTAGAAAAAGCCTTGGGTGTTGGTACTTGTCATCTGCCTTGTTGGCATGCTCCCCTGTTCTCTGCTGTGTACAAAGCATCCAGGGACTCTCTTGTCACCTATCTTGATATAAGAGGGCAGAGTCTCAAATGTGCATGACCTTACCTGGTTTTGCACGGCCTCTGACAACAAACTCGGGGATAGAAGCTTAGGTCCTCAAGCTTGTATGGCTAGAGCTTTACCCACTGAACCAATTTTCCAGCCAGAACTTCTCACTTTAAAATATACGTCTGCGTCCCCACAACTCTAACTCAAATAAAGAGCAAATTTCAGAGGGCTTACTTATTACTGCCTGAGAATAGCCTAAGATGAGAAGTGGAAAACTGAATGAAGATGATTTTGGATTTATGATTTAACTCTTAGAGAAAACTTTAACTTTTTTCAAAATGTTAATGTATCTTCCCTTTAAACATTATTGAGCTAAAAGGTAGCAAAATCTGAAATAATGGGTAAATTGCATGAAAGAAAAATATATAATCCGACATAAAATTATCAAGGATTTGTTTGCTTCTTTGTGCTCTGTTTTTAATTAGTTCCAGAGTGATTTTACGTTCATGATTTAAAATAATCTGTGATACTCACTATCTACTTTGAATGCTTTCACTCTTTAAACAAACTACAGAGTTTTCAGGTTTTTTTCTATGATATAATGACAGGGACCATTTCTAATCATTTAAAGGATATTCCTTATAGCCTGGAGTTTAGATGGAAACGTAATGGATGCAGGGATAGAGAGCATCACTGCTGCATTAGAATCAGGTAAACAGATAATAATGCTTCTCTGGCATATTGGTTGATTATTAACTGGGCCTGGCTAAATCATTTTCCCCAGTCTGCAGGTTTTTAGATATTGAAATTGAAACCCAGAGTCTTAGAATGTTTGACTTTTGCAGGTATTCTCCACAGTAAATTCATTCAGGAGGCACAGCTGATCATGAAACATAATACATAACTCCTTCCTAATTTGTAGAATCAAGTCACTTGAGATGGAGAGACGGTTATGTTGACATAATCAGAATGAGACTGCCCTGTGTTAGGGAATTGTCAAAGCAGTTGAAATTTACTGTGGCTTTCTCTAGTTTCCAGGCTTTAAGATAAGGGGAAGTGAGAAGAATTGAATTGTTCTCCTTGGGGGACTATAGAGTTGGCTCCTTTGTATCTGAAAGGCTGCTCTAAGCCCAAGAAGTCCACACTTAAACCACACAGTCTATAACTAACATTCAAAGTCTGCAATTCAATATGAAGGGTACTGATATAAAAGTTGTAATTAAATATGTGAAAGAAAAACCATGGCTTCTTTATTTTTTAAACCAACAGATAAAATTGTGTCAATCTCCTTTGAGTAACATGCTAGAATGTACATCTATGTAATGACTGGCTAAATATATCAATTTAATGTGTGCATTACCACATGCATCATTTTTTTCTTTGTAGTGAGAACACAACATCCACATAGCATTTGCAAGAATATAGTATATTATTAATTACAGCCACCATGTAGTATCATAGAGCTGTTGAACTTGTACACCTCTGGATTAATTTTAAAGAAATCATAAAAATGTAGAAAATAGTTCTCATATATTCCATCTGCCAAACCTCCAATTCTTATGCAAGAGTGAAATTATTAAGTTAAGAATACTAAACAGAAAACATTTTGTTGATTTCAATACAAGTTTAGTAATTTTGAATTTTTCTTTATATTTCCTAGGTAGGCCATTTCTCTCAGTGTTTCATCATTAAAAGTGCAGACATGATGTTCAACAACACGCTTGCCATTTATTGTAAACGCTAGCAAATAAAAGTGGTTTGAAAGTTGTTTGTTAATTTAACTGCTACATAAAATTATTTGGAGTCAATGAACCCATAAAAAGTTCTGGCAATAAATAAGAATCTTATCCTCAAAACTTAAATTGGACACACATGGATGACTGCCAGTGGGACTGGGAAGTAGGCAGTTTGATTCTGAGCTGTCTGGTTTTCTTAGCTGCTCTTAGTTTTCGGTCCTTGGTGGGATAACCCCACACTCTCTCTACTGCATCAAAGCTTGCTCTCATACAGTTCATAAACTTGGGTTGGCTTCTACCTTTTTTTTTGTTTTAATGGAAGGAAACCTGAAGTTAAACAAATGAAACTGAAAGCTGTATGCAAAACAGGATTTGGAGGAATACTTTGTACATTCTAAACTAATCTCCTGAGAAGGGGCTCTAATTTGTTTTGCAGAGTAGTGAGACACTCGGGCATCACTTTGCTGCACAGTGTTCTTCCAGAACTGCAGACTCAGCAGGGGAGGGGTGAGGAGGCAGATTGCTTGAAACTGCTCTAGCTGCACCTACTGTACTCTCCAGGTTAGCACATGACCTCATTGGATGCTCTAAGGATTGGGTAACATTTTACCCTGGGTTTTTAAGGATGTGTGCCACACCCACTTGGCTATGTGCTATGTTGACTTGGTGTCAGATGTAGAAGTGAAAGTTCAATGGAGACTACTGCCTGATCCTACCCTAACAAGAAATTTATCTAGCATCACGTTTTTGTAAAAGTTTTTTCACCTAAGTACGTAAGCAAAACTAACTTGCTATGCTGGTTTAATAAGCTTCTTGCAACTAGATAGAAATATATTTAAATCGTTGTCTCATCAGAACTTACACTGAATTTGCTTAACTATGAAAATTTGATCTGGTTTGGTAGCCTATTTAACTAACAAAATGACAATTAAAATTTAAGGATATTTCCTTTGAACAAAAATTAAAAAGAAACTTTATTTCCCCTTGAATCAGTGACATTCAAGTTTATCACAAAACATTGTTATTTTCAATAATATGTAAGTTTTCTAAAATCAACACACTTTGTAAAACTGAAGTCTTTAATACATAAAATTTCATGAGAAGCATGCTTTGGAAAACTATTCTAACTGGAATACACAGCATTTGTGCACAAAGCACAAATACATTAATCTTTTAAGTGAAAAATGTTTCTGAATTCTTGGGCTCATCACTAGAACTTCTGATACAGTAGGTGACTGTTTGCTCATTTCCTGGCCGCCCAGACACAAATAATCAGAGAGACTTTATTAATTATAATATTGTTCAGTCAATAGGTCAAGCGTATTTCTAGATAGCTTTTATATCTTAAATTAACCCATATTTATTAATCTGTGTATCACCATAAGGCTGTGGCTTACTGGGTAAGGTTCTGGGCATCTGTCTCCTTCGGCAGCTACCTGGTGTCTTCCTGAATCTGCCTATGCTCTCTATATTTCTTCTAGGCTGGCTATATTTTGCCATAGGCCAAAGCAGATTTACTCATTAACTAATAATAGCAACACATATAGAGAAGGATATCCCACATCATTCTGATAAGCAGAAGAGAACTTTTCTAAGTAAAAGAGAATCCAAACAAAGAAATAATATAGTTTCCATACCCATCATATCAATACAGGGCTGACTAAGGATAAGTCAAGGAAGGATATAGTAATTTTTATGGCAAAAAATATGATTCCAAAATTCTATGAGGTAAGGAGAAAGAGACCCTTTTATGTGACCCAAGACACATTTCTGCTGTTTTAAGATATAGTTATGCACTGTGAGAAATTTTTAGAGGACTCCTGGCAAAGCCTGATAATAAATGACTAATGATTAATAAATAACTAATGATTAATAAAGACTTGACTTGTAGGAGAGAACTTATCCGTACATGAGAAGTGCTTTCACAGAGATTTGCATTTCCCATTGTTTTGCTTAATGATCTAGAGAAGGATACGTAAGAGCGTCGATCGAAATCTTTGTGATCCTAAGTTAAGATAGGACAGTTTACCATAGCACACTATTATTTGGCCTCATATATCATTAGAAGACAAACTGATAATCTGCTTTAAAGCTTAGAAAGCACATACAGGGTGGAGAGAGAAATCAAACAAATGAGTCTGGGGGTAAGTCCAGGAGTGTTAGAGAAAATCCAACTGTACCATTATACACATGAATTTACAGAGGCTGGAACCTACCCACAACTGAATTAGTTAGCCTTCCAACATAGATGAAAAAAAAAAAAAAGCTCGTGTAAGTCCCTTCCCGGTCAACTCAACAAGAGGAACTCTTGGCATTTGATGGTTGTTGAGGAAAAGAGAGTCAGTTTCTTTCATTACTGCAGCTCTTAGAAGTCACTCATGCTCCAGTAGATGGTGGCCCATGCGTGCACATGTAAGCAGCACTAAGGGGATTCAATACATTTTTGAAAAGAACACATGAAATGGAGAGGAAAAAGTGGTGGTTCAGAGGACAAAGAGAGAATGTAAGGGGAGGGAATGGAAGGATGGATTTGATGAAAAAACATTTTATGTATGTATGAAATTCTCAAACTGTATAAAGCAATTATAAAAAAGAAAATCTGACTGTGAATCATGACTGCATTTATAAAATGAACCACAAAGGAATACAGGAATGGAAACTGAATTGCTGTCAGATATTAAATAGTTGTCAGCCACAGAAAGTCAAAGACAATTGGGGAGATAGCCAGACATCAAGTTCAATCAAATTTGCTTTGAATATAAAATGATTACAGACTGTAAGCCAGAGAAGCTTGTGGTGTGAGTTTGTCAGGGAAGGGATGCTTTGGGTCCGTATGGAAAGTGGGTGTTTGACACGTGAGATCTCTTAGGCCCCTCACAAAAGCCCAGGCAGGGACTCCATTTTTCCTCGCAGGCAATCACCTCATAAAAACATGGCCCAGAAGAGGCTCTGTTGGCTCATGACCCTACCTTCCTTTGTCTGCTGCTGATTTCAGTGGTTTGCATTGATCATGTCCCCACCACCTGCCTTCAAAATAGCTACCTCTAAAATGCAAACTGAGAGATGTTTTAGGAAAACTGAGAGACTAGGGAAACCAGACCATGGGAGTCCTTGGTTTCCTTCCATGGTGGCATTTCCACTCTGTTCTCCCTTCTTTTATCTTTTTTCTTTAAATAACCAATATCATTTTCAAAACATAGTTTTAGGTTCACAGTAAAACTAAAAAGAAAGTTCAGAGAGTTTCCATGCAATTCTGTTCCTTCCCCCAAACCCTCACAATTATTTTCCCATCTTACAGTGGATTATGTTTGTTTCAGTTGATAAGCTTACACTGACATCCCATAATTGCTCAAAGTCCATCAATCACAAACCAAGTCACTCTTAAGTTTTATGTCTTTTGGATTTTGACAATTGCATAATAGCATATGTCCACACAAATGCCATACAGATGAGTTTGGATGACTCACACAGTCTCTGTGTGGCAACATTGGTCATGGACAATATTATAGACTCTAGCTGTAGCAGAATATAGACCCAGATATGACCCTTGGAAGCAGTGAAGGCTTGAATGCTACCATGGTACCAGTGGCAGCCCAAGGCACCCAGATCAATATGGCTCCTGTTGTAACAAAGCCCTTAGACACCAACATGGTCTCAGGTGGCTGTTCAGATCCTGGGCATTTGTACAGACCTTAGTGGTAACAGGAGCCACAGACATCAACTCAGACTCCGGCTGCTGCTGGGTCATGGACCTACACATGGGTCAGATGGCACCATGGCCCTGTGTGGCAGCACAGGTCACTCAGATCGGCATGGCTCCAGTGACAGCATAACCCTTGGACACTGACACGGCCTCAGGATACAGTCTAAACCCCACGTGTCCATGTGACCTTCAGAGGCACCATGGGCCATGGACATCAACACAGACCCTGTGGTAGGACAACAGACCCAGGTGTGGTCCTTATCAGCATCCTGGACTCAGATATCACTATGGTCCCAAGGTGATTCACTTTTTCTTGCCCTTCCTTCCCCCCATCCCTCTTTCCCTCACTTCTCCCCTCAACTTGTATAAGATCAACCTTGTCCGTTTCCACATGGGATGATATACAGTATGTAATGTTCTTGTGCATTTCTTATTTCATGTAATCATTTTCAACTCTATCTATAGCGTTTCAATAACAAGATTTGATTCTTATGGTTAAATGATAATGATTTCTTAAGTAGCTTTGTAAAGACTCTGCCAATTATTTCCTCTATTTGATCTATTCTATTTTTGATGCCATCATCACATTTTTTGTAGTGTACTTTTCAACTTCAAAACTAGTGATTTATGTTTGAATTTTAAAAATTTCTCCCATCTCTCTGTTGTTTCCCTATCAGTTAGAAATTTTATCAGTGCCTTCTCAAAAAATATGACATTCTCTTTATCAGTTATGCAACTTATCGAGGATTAATGTATCCCTCATCCCTCATCAGAGAAGCTTCTTCTTGCCATTTATGGCAACTAACACAGAGACTCACAAATGGACAATGCACAGAGAGAGAATTTGGAACCTTCAGTCCTAAATGTCTTTATCAAATCTCTTCCCTCAAGGCTCAGGGAACTATGCAAAAGAACAGGCATAAATATTATAAGAGCAAGAAGTGTTAGCTGACTCTAGTGAAACAGCATCTTCCAGATACAACAGGACTGATAGACATGTGAATACACAGTGGCCGTGACAGCTTACACAAGACCTGCATATGTGTAAGCCATACAAATTCCATCACTGAGAAGGGGAAATAGATACCCTTAACCAAGAAGCTACTTAGAATTAATATTTAATAAGAAAGGGAGAATCAATTTCCTCTAGTAGAATGTCAAACATATGCAGGAAGCCAGGCCCCATGTCTAGAAGTAGTTGACCTACACAGCACAGATCCTACATTTGTGTTTATGCGTGTGCTTGTGTGTTGGGGGACTATTTGGTTTTGTTTTGGTATTCTTTGCCCTGTTGATTTTGCTGTTTCTGTTGCTTCTTTGTTTTGAGTTTGACTTTTCGAGATTTTTTTTTTGTACTAGAGACAAGGGAGAATGGAGGGAGACAATGAACATTAACATCTCCTCTTCTGGGAGAAGAGGAGAAAGAACATGAGAGAAATTTAATATACAAACAATATTTTTGAATTAAAAAGTAAGAATGTAAAAAGGAAACAACCTGCTATTCTCTGAAGCAGCTGTTATACACTCTCTGTCGGTGAGTTTACCCATATTGGTTACTATAACATTAGCTCCTGGTACAGTTCTTTGAATGCCAGGTGACATAGTGTATGGTCTTGATGCTCACTACTGTACAATATCTGGTCATAGCAGGTCCTCTTTCAGCCTTCCTCTTTTCCTTGTCAGTCTTTCCAGAAATTGGAAGCACTCTCGGATATTCTTCTGGTTTATCTGAATCCACAGACTCTTTTGCCATTTGAACACTAGATGGTACTCTAACTCCAGGCTCTCTCTTCAGGACTTTTTAGTGTGCTATTGCTGTTTCAACACTAGTTGCCATCCAAGCTCAAATTTGTCCCAACTTCATATTTGATTTGTTGCTCATCATAAAACAGGTGTATGCTGAAAGGGGTAGCCTATCTCTACAAAACTCTTGGTTGTCAACTAGGTCCTAAAGCCCTCCTCCACCACTAGCCTATGATTAGCTACCCACTGGGCAGCTCTGCTTAAGACCAGGGATAGAAGCAAAAGCCCCAGACTTCCATCATAGGACTTAGTGCCTACCTCTGTTTTCTTTTGTCAAGAAAGACCCTTACTATTTAATTGATGGTGAGGAAGGAATGAGGTGACCAGTCCTGTGACCACAAGAGATGCAACACCACGTCACATCCATGGTCCATGGCCTGATGAGATTAGTATATCACTGGCATAAAGTCCAAGGCCCTCAGCACTATAGATTGCTTTCTACTCCGTGTACTCAAGGCTTAAGACCCTAAGAGTCAGCCACAGGTGATGGCTGCTGAGGTTTAATAGACTAGAACCTCATGTCTCTTAAAGCCACTAGGGCTGTTCCTTAGGCTCTGTCTACTGACATTGTCCCAGGGATGGGGTCCTTAAGGCTGCATACTATCCTACTCCCTGCAAATGCAGCCTGTTTCCAAGCTGTGTGATGTTGTTAAATCTAAGTGGTGCATTCAGGTTGTAGTTCAGCTGACAGTGGTACTCGCCTAACTAGGAGCACATCCCACTGTGGTCTAGTTTCCACCCAGTGCTGGGAAAGAGCAGGAGGTTCTGTCTGTAAGAACTTGCCTTGGTCTGACTGAATTGCTCCGAGGTGCAGGAGAGGCGGTGGGGACCACTCCTATGGAACAAGGAAGGTGGGCAGTAGACTGTTTTTTACCTGGGTAACATAGCCTCAGGAATTTTTGTATTCTAGAGCAAGGGATGCCTCCTCTCCACTCCAAGTCTGACATTGATGCAGGGAATCACCAGTTTATCCCACCAGGGTATATATCTCTATCTTACTCGAGAGGATGTCTAGAGGCTTCATTTATGATTTCCTGTCTGGAAAAGTAACTCTTGTTTCTACCCAATCTTCGGTCTAAGCATGGCAGGCCCAGTACTGGTCCCTAGGGCAAAATCCTGTGCTGGGTGCCGGGCATAGGCTTCCACAGTAGAAGGACAGGGGAAAGATGGACTGTTCCTTGCCACTAGGAAAACAGTGTCTGGGGTTCAGACCATATGGTGATAGGGATTCTGAGGGGCTTCCTGACTCTGGGCTACCTATGTTACATCCAGTTTTGCATTTCAAGTCTGAAGTGTTTGAAGTCTTTTTCTTCTACCAAGTGCAATGCCTCACTCTCCGAACTACGCTTGTTTAGACTTGAATAGGTGACACAGGCAATGTCATCCCTCTTCAATGTATGTTTTCTTCCTAGTATTCTAATATCACATACTACGGTCCTTAATCTGACATCCTTTTAAGGCTTGGGACTTTTATTGCTGTGAAGACCCCACAGTAGCTCTTACAAAGAAAAAAATTTAATTGGGGTGGCTTGCTTACAATTTTAGAGATTCAGGCAATTATCATCACAGTGGAAACATGGCAGCATGCAGGCAGACGTGGTGGGGCTGAGAGTCCTATATCTTGCAGACAATGGAAAGTCAGCTGTCTGTCATACTGAGGAAAACTTGAGCATAAGGGACATCAAAGCCTGCCCCCACAGTGATACACTTCCTCCAACAAGGCCACAGCTCCTAATAGTACCAGTCCCTTTGGGGGGCATTTTCTTTCAAACCACCACAACTTTTGAAACGGTCATTTGTGCATAACTGTTTTGACTGTGAGTAGATTATGAGTATACTAAATTACTATATCCCTGTTAATGGAGATTCCAAGACTATGCATATTTCCTATTAATAATTCTTTTGTTGTTGTTTGTACCCTGTTAGTGGATCCTGAAATATACACCTTTAAAACTATATTCATTTACTTAGTGTGTACACATTTGGGGGTCAAAGGACAGCTTGGGGTGGGATCAACTCTCTCCTCGAACCACGTGGGTCCCCAGGATTGAACTCTGGTCATCAGGTTTTGCAACATGTGCCCCTACCCACTGAGCCATCTCACTGTTTATATATACCTTTATGAAGTTAAATACTCTACGTGTAGGCAGAAGCAAAGCATATGAGTAAATGTTTTCATATTCGCCATATGTTCACAGTGATAACTGGATCAAGAAGACAGAAGATTTTCTTATCTAACATATATCCACTGGGGGAAAATGGGCAAACATACACACACACACACACATAGACACATTTCACCTTAAAAATTGGTCTGAATCATTAACCTTAGCAGAGTGTAGAGTTTGAGGTGACCACCTCTTTAATAAAAAGAAATGGCACCAAACCCACTGTCTGTCTTCTTTCCATTGATGGAAGAGGCACAGAGTTCCGTGAACTCCCAGATGAGCACTATGGGAACCGGGAATGTTAAACAAATAGAATTGTCTCTTCAAAGGGAGCGATGTACAATCTGTTTCCCTCCTCGAAGGATGGAGAGGACGTGGCAGTGGTTTATAGCCTGGGGACCGATGTACTATTTATGTGGCAGATACCAAATCACTTTCTCCCCAAGACCCTTATTATAAACTTGTTCTTCTTAGTCAATCTATATAATCTATCCTTATAGAAGAGGCTGCATGTACTTTACAGATGGTTTGAATGTAGTCATATCTTAAGCTTTATTGTGTATACAGGATTGAGTTAATTATCTCCAGAAATTTTTCCCCACCAAATTGTGCTACGCCTAAATATGCCTAAAATAAACTCCTTAGGGTAAGACCCTTGGTGTTTGAACCAACATCAGCTACTGAGTTGTGTTGAATCCAACTACTTTCTTATCTTCTACAGCTCATTACTCTGTTGGCCTTGGTGGTCACAGAGAAACTTGTTAAATCTGGCTAGGAATCTGTTTATTTAAGAAAGAAAATAACAGTTTCTGTATCAATGCATTTTCTACATCCAGAAAGAGGTAAAATAAACGAGAAATGAAATTATATTTGTAAAGAAAATTTTCCTGTAGTTCAAAAGAAAAAAAAAAAAGAAAACCACAGGATCCTTTCATTGAATCAGAATCGGCGGTACTACATTATTTTGGAGACAAGGGGGGTATAAAGAGTTTGTATAAAGAGTTTGACATCTACATTGGAAAACAGGAAGGCATACTTCAATGAGTTATGAATAAAGAGTTATATGATGATAACAAGCTGAAATGAAAATATGCTATTTAAAGGGAGAAGAATGTGATAAGGAAGAATCAAACAAGAAACCAATTTACATTTGAAACAGACCTAGAAAAATCAAACAAAAACCAGAGAAAAACTTGAAAAGCTGTTATAATGCTAAAAGAATAGTACAAATGAAACCTAAATATAAAAATCTGTACTTCTGGGAAGGGTGTAGGACGATGAGGAACATGAGCATTTAGAATAGAAAGAGACTGTTAAAACAATCTGGGAAATCAGACTTTTCTATTACAATGGGCAGAACAGAGACATAACTGCAAGCCTTTAAGAAAGTGAGCTTCAATGGAAAACATACTTGCTCATTCACATCATCTTCTATTTGAGGGAGCAACAGAAATTAATTCAAAGTTTCACCAGTGCACACTAGCATGCATCCCCACCAGTGCACACTAGCATGCATCCCCACCATTATTTCCTTTGTGTAAAACCTAGGCCAGATGACTGGAGTGTGAGACCAATCTAAGAATAAAAGGACAGTGAAGGTCTTAGATTTATTAAAGCTCATTAATATTAATAGCAGTTAAGCTTTATTAGGTAATCATTTTCTCCCAGTGTTTGATGGGAATTATCTTAACTCACCTCTCTTCATTACACTGAATATGCTGAGACTTGAAGGTATTAAACATTTTCTCAAAGGTTTTTTAAAATTTCAATGTCATTTATCATCATAAACTAATTATATATATAAAGATTCACTATGACATTTTCATATATATGCATAATGTATTTCAATCATATTCTTTAAGATTTTATAGCTAATAAGTATCTTGATGGAATTTAAAGTTATAGCATGATAATTATACTAATTATTTTCCTTATTAGATTTAAAACATTAAATTTAGGTATACTAATCTAGCGCAGTGTCAAATCCCAGTACAAGTGTTTTTCCTTCATATTGAGTATTTTGTTAACAAAATAGTTGCCTTTACTGTATAATTCATGTAGTGTGTGTTGAGACATGCCATGTCTTTGTCCAGTAAAAAAGAGATTATCATTTTAAGAACTTCCTGGTCAAGCCGGGATGTGGTGGCGCATGCCTTTAATCCCAGCACTTTGGAGGCAGAGGCAGGCAGATCTCTGTGAGTTCGAGGCCAGCCTGCTCTACAAGAGCTAGTTCTAGGACAGGCTCCAAAGCCACAGAGAAACCCTGTCTCGAAAAACAAAAACAAGAAAAAAAGAACTTCCTGGTCATAGCTAATGTGTATATGAATGCCACTTAACAGTTGGCAGACTCTATTCCAAGCAGTTCCCATGCATCAGCATCCATTTCTATCTCATAGGTGACAACACAAAGCACTAAAATCCAATAACTTCTGAAGGTGATTCGGGTCTGAATGGCAGCACCTGGATTTTGTGTTAACATCTGTGTTTCTAGTAAAATGATTCCATCTTACACCAGTAAGAATGGCCAAGATCAAAAACACTGATGACAACTTATGCTGGAGAGGTTGTGGGGAAAAGGGAACACTCCTGCATTGCTGGTGGGAATGCAAGCTGGTAAAGCCCCTTTGGATGTCAGTGTGGCTATTTCTCAGAAAATTAGGAAACAACCTTCCTCAAGACCCAGTAATACCACTATTGGGTATATATCCAAAGGATGCTCAATCGTGCCACAAGGGCATGTGCTCAGCTATGTTCATAGTAGCTTCGTTTGTCATAGCCCAAACCTGGAAACAACCTAAATGTCCCTTGACCAAAGAATGGATAAGAAAAATGTGGTACATTTACACAATGGAGTACTACACAGCAGAAAAAAATAACAGCATCTTGAAATTTGCAGGAAAATGGATGGAGCTATAAAACATTTTGAGTGAGGTAACCCAGACACAGAAAGACATTTATCACATGTACTCACTCATAGGTGGTTTTAAACATAAAGCAAAGGAAACCAACCTACAAAACACAATCCCAGAGAAGTTAGACAACAATGAAGACACTAAGAGAGACTTACATAAATCTAATGTTATATCTCTTACTACACCAAGCCTGACTGAGAAATATCAAGTGTTTATAAAGCTCACGCATCCTATTTAACTGAAGCCTATTAATATAATCTTTGCTGTTTAGAGCATGAAGGTATTTGCATCCACAGATCTCCAGGGAAACCAGGAATGTTAAACACAAAGGATTGTGTCTTTCAAAGATAAGGATGCATAACCTGGTTTTCCGGAAGGCTGGGAATTGGGTGATTAATAACCTGGTGATCTACTTTATCTGTTGGGCTGGGCCTTATTACGCTCTTACAACTAGGAACAGAGATGGTTAGTAATCTAAATGAGTCTAACAATATCTGTAGCCAGAGGCTCACCCAACGTTCCACAATCCAGACCGGAGATACCTAACAGATTCAATAACCCCTCTATTAGCTGTATAGTCAGGGGCTCCCTGAAGCTCCCATACAGAACCAGGTGTCTAATAGTCCAAACGACCTCTGTGTTATCTGTGTGGCTGAGACCGGGTCATAATCTTCCAACAGGTCCTTAAACTAATACAGGTAGTCTATTTGTAGAAACCATCTTCTTAGAAGAAATGACATTTACCCTGAGTTGGCTTTCTACATAATTATGCTTTCTTGCATACAGGGGATTGTATTACATCAGGGAATTTTCCCCATATTATACTGGGTTTGACTAAATAGTCAATAACAACTGGGATCAGACTCCCTGAAGTTTGATCCAGGTTGACGAAATCAATATGAACCGATTTTTTATTCTCAAATCTTGATGACTCGTTTACTTGCCTGACACCTACAAACCTTTTTGTCTCATAATTCATTAACCAGTTTTTCTAACAAAGAAAATAATTTACCCAAATAGATATTTAATGCTTCATATTTATGTGTATAAATACTTATTGAGTATTGAAATACCTAAAATAAAATGTTTGATATAAAATATATATTGCTTTTTATGAGTAATTTCTTTAGCTAAGAGTGATTATTAAGTATAGCTTTGAGTTAAATTTAATGTTATTTAACACATATTTGTTAGTGTTTTCTAGATATCATGCATAGTGCTAAGGACAGAGAAACAATTAGAGTTTTCTTGAAAGTGCATCTTTTCATATTAATAAAAACATGTGAATAGTTATGTATATACATAGATAGTCTAAACAGTTCTAAACATAGCTACACAGTTATGCACTGAGGAGATTCTGGAGAAACTTTGAATATTTGTGTGCAGGAAAATCTCAAGCATACTTTTAATTATAGATGAATGGACATTTGTTTATTGTTTTCTTTCTCATGATACCGTCTAGCTGCTTGGGACTAATGCCCTAGGGAATATTCTGTTGTGTAATATTGCTTTACTCTGTGTGAAGATGTGTCACTGTGGTTGGTTTAATAAAGAGCTGATGCTCTTAGCTAGCCAGGAAAAGGCAGGCAGGACTTCTGGGGATAGAGAGGACTCATAAAAGAAGGAAGATGGCGTCACCAGCCAGATGCAGAGGAAGCAGGATGGGCAGTACACAGAAAAGGTAAACAAGCTATGTAAAAGAATATAGATTTTAAAATATGGGTTAATTTAAGTTATAAGAATTAGTTAGAAATAAGCCTAAGCTAAAACTGAGCTTTAATAATTAATAATAAATCTCTGCATCATTATTTAGGGGCTTGTGGTCCAAAAAAAGTCTAATACACATGACACCCATGTGCTAAATGTGTAGATTATTGAATCTACTTTTGAACAACCACTAGTCTCAAATATTTTACATTGGCATAGATATTTATATTAATATAAATTTACAGTGATTTTAGCCATACTGTATATATGTTTCTACTCTTGTTTGAGGTATTGTACCTATGCAGCTAACTTATGTAATGCAGATATATAGTTCATTCTTGTCTAAACTGTGATTTCCTGACTGGTGTACTGCATTTAGATCTAGTTGGTATCTACCTACATTTAAACCAGTATGCTTTTGTACAGTCCATGTATACACTATTTGCTTTTCCTTATTATATCCCAGGCTTGTACACTTGTAGTTTTTGCACAGGTGTTATTTTCCTCTGATGTCATCTTCTGTATTTGTTCATCGGCCTGTTACTTTAGAGTCCATATCTTCCAGGAGACAGCCACGCCACTAAGCACAATTAACATTCCTCTTCTTCACTGTTCCCTGTATTGACATACTTCAAGGACCTTTATTTTCTTTTTCATTTTTTAATTCCCTCCACAGAATTCAATTTCACTTAAAAAGCCCAGATTCTTTACCAGAAGCTAATGCTGTTGGAGTGGTCCCCAGTGAGCCATGCTCTCATACATCCCATTATCCTTTGAGTGCAGTGGGAGCTGTGACCTCCTAAGCAATAGACCCTAGCAAAGATGAAAAATGGTTACTCGATAATTACATGCTGTTCCAGCATAGCTGGCTGCTGGCTTTGAAGAGGCAGGTAGCATGTTATGAAGGTGTGTAGGAAATTTCATTCAGGAAAGGCCTTTGGATGACCTCCAAAAGCTGAAAGTACACCATGGCTGTCAGAAACTGGCAAGAAAATGGAGATCTCCTTCCTTCAAAATCATGTGAGTGGAGCTTCAGAAACAATGTCCTTGCTAAAGTTAAGGTGGTAGCCTTGTGGGCCTAAGGTCCTGAGCTACATACCCACCTAATTTATGTCTAAATTCCTGACCCACAGAAGCAATTAATCAGCTAAGACACAAGTTCTCTTAAGCCACCGAGTTTGTGGGGGTTAATTATACAGAAATAGGAAAGAAATACATATCACATATCTCATTCAGTTTCTTGCTCTTCTTCATCTCATAACTTTGAGTATGCACATCTTTCTGGCTGGACAGTTTTGCCCTGTCTCCATCTCTGCTGTCCAGGCTTTTGTTTCTGTCAGCTTAAAACAAGTAGAGCCTTTTTGGAAGAGATTTCGCAATTAAGAAAATGCCCCACCCCACCCCCCAACACACATGAAAATTGGCTTGCATTGCATTTTCTTGTTTATTGGTTTGTGTGAGAGAGCCAGCTGACTATGAAAATGGTATCAATCTTGGGCTGGTGGTCCTTCGTGCTATAAGAAAGCAGGCTAAGAAAAGCATTTGTGCCAAGCCAATACAGAGCACTCCTCCATGGCCTCTACATTTGTTTCTGCCTCCAGGTTCATGCCTCGAGTTCCTACCCTGACTTCTATGGATGATAACTACAAGATATAAGATGAAATAAATCTTTTCCTCCTCAAATTTTCTTTTGGTTATGGTATTTTATCACAACAATAGAAACCCCAACTAAGACGACATCCTTTCTTTAGTAAGGTCTTTACCAATTTGTAAGTTCATCTTAAGTGACACCTCATTAGTTTTCTGTCCACATTTCTCATAGTAACATCCCCTCATCTTATCATGGCTTTAGAGGGAACATATTTCCTTCATGACATTCATATATTATAGTGCATTTAATAGTCTACTTATTCATATATTATAATGCATTTAATAGTCTACTTATTCATAATTCACCAACTAGGACATACAATTGCTGGGAGCTAGAATAAGTATTTCTGTATAATTATTATTATATATTCAATATCAGTCAATTTATCAATATAGTGGGTTCCCATTAACTCAGAGCTGACAGGATAGATGAAAAAAATAAGATCATAGGGAGTATTAGAGAAATGGCAAAGCTTTGTTTGTTTAAGCTAGATACACAAAGGCGTCAATATATTTTCAAGGACTCCTACTCTGGCATATAGTGTTGATACATATTATATGTTGAGGCACAGTTAAGATGTATTAGTTTGGGGACAGAATCAATGGGCCATGTATACATGGATACAAATGGGAAGAGAAGTGAGTTGTCAGATTGATGATGTTAGAGAAGAACAAGAATAATATAGTCCAGTAGAGACAGTGATTGGATCTAAAAGAGAAAATAGAAGAAGAAGGTAAAGAGAGTTCCAGGGTTCTGACTTGTGTCCCTGAGTATCTTAAGGATATCTCATCTCCTCCAACTCAGAGTTTCTGTACTACGCAGAGATACTTGTGTCTCTAATTCTTCATCTACATTGTGACTATTTAGAGCTATGATTTTTAGCACTCCTATTTTGCCCAGGCTGAGCCACAAATGCAAAGAAAAACCAAGGATTGCAAAGATCTTGGATTTTTTTTCTTTTACTTAAGGGGAATGATGTGGGAATTCTCTCTGTATGCTGTGATTAGCATTAATGATTAAAGAAATTGCATTGTACCTATAGCAGGGCAGAACTTAGGTAGGTGGGGAAAACTAAACTGAATGCTGGGAGAAAGAAGGGCGGAGTCAAAGAGAAGCCATGTAGCCCCACCAGAAGCGACAGATGCTGGTTGGAATCTTGTAGTTAAGCCATAGCCACATGGTGATACACAGATTACAAGCAATGGATTAATTTAAGAAGTAAGAGTTAGCCAGTAAGAAGCTAGAGCCAATGGGCCAAGCAATGTTTTAAATAATACAGTTTCTGTGTGGTTACTTTGGTTCTGGGTGGCCTGGATGAACAAGCGGCCCTGTCCTTGTCATGGAAGAAATCTTAAGAAGCCTTCCTAAACCATAAACATTTTCAAAGAAAAGTAGAGACATAATAATTTTCTTTTGAGTCTCTCCCATAACCAATAGGCAAATATAAATAAGATGCTATTCAAACACCCACTGCATTTATGCATAAGTGATCTAGACAATTGTCTGTTTTCATATTTATTCTGTTTGTATGAAATGTTGGTTAGTTTCCTGGCGTGTGTAACCTGTATGTAGCATGTGTTCAAATACCACATCATCTGTTACACAATGTCCAGGATTCCATAGCTACAGATGACAACTAATTCCACTCAAAGAGCTTTTCTTTTCTTGATACAAATAGGTGAATAATTCAGTATAAGGGATCTAATACACTGAGATAAGTATTTTTTAAAAAAATAATGCTCAACATAATTTCTTGTAAAATCAGGTTTACTTAATCTGGAACAGTTTAAGAATGTCATTTTGGGGGGCACTAAAATGCATATAAAATTAGAAATGCTCCCAAGGTCTAGTTGAAGAGCAGAAGGAGGGAGAATACGAGCAAGGAAGTCAGGACGGCGATGGGTTGGTCCACCCACTGAGACAGTGTGCCTGATCTAATGGGAGCTCACCAAATCCAGCTGGACTGGGACTGAAGGAGCATGGGATCAAACTGGACCCTCTGAATGTGGCTGACAGTTGGGGCAGACTGAGAAGCCAAGGATAATGGCACTGGGATTTGTCTCTACTGCATGTACTGGCATTTGGGGATCCTAGTCTATTTGGATGCACACCTTCCTAAGCCTGGATGGAGGGGGAAGGCCTTGGACTTCCCATAGGGTAGGGTACCCTGCCCTCTCTTAGGACTGGAGGGGCGGGGAAGGAGGTATGTGGGAGCGGGAGAAAAGTGGGAAGAGGGGAGGAAGTGGAAATTTTGAATGGTATTATTTATAAAGCAATAAAAAATAAATTAAAAAAAACAAAGGTCAGTTATGAGTAGTTCCTTCATCTGTTTACGAACTGAAGTGAGTTCTGGATAGTTACTCAGTCTTTATATGAACAAAGGCTGTTTCTGTAGAGTTATTTTGTCTTTCTATGAACAGCAGTCAGTTCTAGAACGTTACCACATCTTTCAATGAACAGAAGTTGTTTCTGGATAGTTCCCTAATCTATGAACAGAGATTAGTTCTGGATAGTTCCTGATATATATGAATAGATGTTCATATTCTTCTGTTATTTAATTAACATTTCAATTGTCATTAATTTATTAGTTTTGTTTTAAAAGATCACAATTATGATGTCATCAGTCTTGTGAACTTTAATAAATTCTATTTGAACAGGAGATTAAAAAAGAATTATAAGTTGTAAAAAAATAAAATAAAATTAGAAATGTAATCGCATATTAGTTTCAACTTTCTGATCACTAAATACACTATGAAAAAAAGACTTGGATTAATAGTCTGATTAATTCTGTCCTTTATTAAGACAAATGATTCAGTATTTCCAGTTGAACATTTTGCCCTGAAATGATACTGTATAAAATGACTTTTGATGATTTTTTTGGTGAAAATCTACGTTTTTGAATCTTCCATTACTGTAACATGAGGGCCTGGTTGGTTTCTGTCCTCCTACTAGGTCCCACAGTCATTAGGTCCCAAAGAATAACACAGAAGGTCTACGTAAGTTATAAAACTGATTGGCCCATTAGCTCAGGCTTCTTATTAGCTCTTGTAGCTTATATTAACCCATTATTCTTATCTACATGAGATAAGCCACATGGCTCAGTACCTTTTTCAGCAGGTCAGGTTACATCCTGCTTCTTCTGTGGTCTGGGCAGGACTGGAGAGGAATGGGCTTCCTCCCTCCCAGTATTCTCCTGTTCTCATTGCCCCACCTGTACTTCCTGTCTGGTTGTTCCACCTATACTTCCTGCCTGGTCAATCAGCGTTTATTTAAAACATGATTGGCAGAATACAGACAATTCTCCCGCACCACATTACAAGGAACTTATAATGACCGAAAGCTACAGCTCAAGGGATGTACTTTTCAAAATTCCCTCTACCTAGGGGACTGAGTGCTCACTGCTCAGAGTGAATCAATGACTCAGGACAGTGATGTTCTAGTGTTCACTTGACACTGTGCCAGTGCTCACAGATAAAGCCAACACAATCTTGGAACTGCATGACTGTATCTTCCTAAAGAAACCATTAAAATATATGATTATGCCATTCATGAGATACTTGAGACTGAATGGGCCCATGGGATCCTGTCTTGTAAATATATATGGTGCCACTTGTTTATTGAATAAAAGAAGTAACAGACAGTCTTTGGTAAGGACATACAAAATAAAACCAAAAAAAGGCCCCATCCCATTTCTTTTAAATATGCATACACTTGTCTTTGAATTCCCAATGGTTAATAAATATTTCCATTGGCATTTTTCTGATTCTTTCATATTCTGTTTGTAATTAATGACATAAAACTTTCACTTTTTTCTGGTTTATTTTTGGGACAGAGTTTCTCTTTGAAGCTTTGGAGCCTGATGTGGAACCCACTCTGTATACCAGGCTGTCCTTAAACTTGCAGAGATCTACCTGCCTCTGCCTCCCGAGTGCTGAGATTAAAGGCATTTGCTACTACTGCCTGGTGACTTTCACTCTTTTTAATCCTGAATTATCATTTATTATTTGTGCTTCTTGACAATTGCTACTCTCTAAATATATTATTTAGTGTTACTTGTAGCTTATAGATAAATTGTACTGCTACCATACTATTAAAAGTTTTATACAAAGTTATGCTTCCTTAAGTCAATTTTTGTTCTTAGCATGGGATCTAGCATAATAACATGCTGATAGAAGATTCTAATGAAATATTAAGCTTCTACTAGAGTCAATATTGCTTTTCATAATAATTTACATTGACTGAATACTTACCATGAGTATTGTATTGTATTACACATCATAGCAGTGTGTGGAATGTAGAGGAGACAAGCTCATCACTTCCCCACTGGCTGACAGTGTTGTAAAAAGTAAAAATTATGGCAAGTGCAGAAAACAGAAGTTATGTTTAGTAACAATAAAGAATACGATGAAGTACATACTCCTTCATACCTAAGTACTAAATTTATTGATGGATCTAATCAGAATTTATTCTTTTCCAACTCTGAGATTCCATCTTACACCTGTAAGAATGGCCAAGATCAAAAACACTGATGACAACTTATCCTGGAGAGGTTGTGGGGAAAAGGGAATACTTCTGCATTGCTGGTGGGCATGCAAGCTGGTACAACCCTTCTGGATGTCAGTGTGGCAATTTCTCAGAAAATTAGGAAACAACCTTCCTCAAGACCCAGTAATACCACTTTTGGGTATATATCCAAAGAATTTTCAATCATGCCACAAGGACATGTGCTAAATTATGTTCATAGAAGCATTGTTTGTCATAGCCAGAACCTGGAAACAACCTAAATGCCCTTTGGCCAAATGTGGTACATTTACACAATGGAGTACTACACTATAGAAAAAAGTATGACATCTTGAATTTTGCAGAAAAATTGATGGAGCTAGAAAACATCATTTTGAGTGAGGTAACCCAGACCCAGAAAGACAATTATCACATGTACTCACTAATAGGTGGTTTTAAAACATAAAGCAAAGAAAACCAGGATATAAACCATAATACCAGAGAATTTAGACAACAATGAAGACACTAAGAGAGATTTACATAGATCTAATCTATGTGGGAAGTAGAAAAAGACAAGATCTCCTGAGTAAATTGGGAGCATTGGGACCTTGGGGAAGGGTTGAAAGGGGGAGGGGAGAGGCAGGGAGGGGAGCAGAGAAAAATGTAGAACTCAATAAAAATCAATAAAAAAAGAATTTATTCTTTTTTTTCTAAATAAAGGTAAATCCATATTGGGTCTCTAGTCATTGAAAACATTCAGACAAACTTCTATAAAAATGAGCAATTTATAGAAATATCCACTTTGCTAAGATTATTCTAGTAAGGCAGAAAAGTTTAAGCAGGTATGTTTTGACATAAAATACAACATTGTAAATTAACTACTTCAGAAAAACAGTACCAGTGACAAATGAGTCCACAGATTAATTCTACCAAGTATTCAGAGAAAAATTAAAACATAAAAACTAATGGAAATATTCAAATTAATTTATGAAGCAAGAACAACATTAATACATAACCTGATAGATCAAATAGAGGAAATAACGCATAAATAAGTCATCCAAGTATTCATAATTTTAAAATGAAATATTGGAGAGTAGATTCTAATACCACCAGTAATATACCATGTCTACTACAGATTTAAAGTGTATTTTTAGATTTATTTATATTATTCCATGTGTGTGAGTGTTTTCTCTGCATGTTTGGATATATGCCACATATGTGCATGGTGCCGGAGGAAGTCCAAAAGGGGCATCTGATCTCTTGGAACTGGAGTTGTGAGTGGTTGTGACACATCATGTGGATTCTGGGAGCATAATCTGGGTCCTCTGCAAGAACAAGTGTTTTTAACTACTGCTCCTTTCTCCTACCCTGGGGCTTAAAGTTTTTGTCTCTCTGAATTCATATGCTAAATTAACTCCTGAAGTGACAGCATTTTGAGGCCTCAGGAGTTGGTTAAGTTTTGGTGAGGTCCTGAGGGTAAGACCAAGATCTGATATCTCCTGTCCTTTGGAGAAGAGACACTGGGAAGTTTATTCCTAGGCTCTCTCCTTCATGTCAGAACAAGAGGGAATGTGACTGTTCACAAAAGAGGAAGGAGGCTTCACTCTAAAGGCAGCTGTTACCTTGGTCTAGTCTCCAGAGTGTGGGCCACTCAGTGTGTAGTGTTTGGTTACTGTAGCCATGTACACTAATCTGGGTTTCAGTACAGGGAAGTGAGGTTCTGTTAAAACAAATTACCTAAAAATGTGCAAATGACTTCTGGGATAAGTAACAGATTGCGACTGTAGGTGTTTTGAGGTAAATGCTAGAAAAAGCTTGGATTTCTTGGATGAGATTGTTCATAGAGACAGGAATGTTAAAGGCGTTTTTGGTGAAGAATCAGAAAGAGAGATGAAAGGCTGGAATATTAGGAAACATATAGATGATCCTGAGTAGGCTGGCTGTAGGTGCAGCAAAGAAAGACTGACTACAGGATGAGGTCTCAGAGAGAAAAGGGCAGGTTACTGAAAACCAGAAGAAAGCTCCCACTTACTCCTGGATGCTTAAAGTAAACATGAAAGGGGAAATAAAGAAGGCATTCAGAAGCACAAAGGAAACAATTGTGGCAAATGTAAACATCTCCACAGCGAAAAGTGAGAAAGCTTTTTCTCAACAGAAGGCTTGGGCTGAGGCTGGACAGTCATTATAATCTGTAATGAAAATCATGGGCTCAGCTCCTGGACCACCATCTCAGCAGAAGCTGGGCAGTTAGGGTCATCCCAGCAGAATCCCCAGGGGATGGAAAAATCAGGAGTGAGTGAAGGGAGGTTTCATATTTGTTGGATTCTACAGACTGAAGTCATAGAGCTAGTTGGCTACAAATGTGTGCTAGTCTTTAAGAATCACACATTTACAGTGCAGGATCACTTCCTTAAGGCCTCACAGGTGAAGGCTACTACCGAAAGTTGCTTGGGCAGAGGTGTATAATCTTGCCAGACGGTCCTGGACAAAGCTGTGAATGTGAAACTGCTATTCCAGTGGGTTTGCTGTGCACAATAGTGAAGAACAAAGGATTTTTCTCAAACCTTAAGCTATAATGTAAGTTTCTCTAGCAACATGAAAATTTCATTCATACCCATTACCTTTTCCTTCTTTGTTGTTTCTGCTCTTTTGGAAGGGTAATGTCTGTTCTCTTCCCATAAAACCATGAGTGGGAAAGAAATTTTACCTTGAGTGTAACTCTTAACTGATTTAAGTGATAGTGGGAGGAGACTTTGGCCTTTAAATTCCAGAATGATTGTTGGAATGACTCAAAACTTTTGAGACCGATGGAAAGGAATAACTGTTTCACAAGCAACGAGGCTATTAACTGTGAAGTTGCAGGGACACAATGATGCGGACTGTGTGCTTGTGTGTGCCCCAAATTCATATGCTGAAGATCTAATTCCCAACAGAACTGAGTTTTGCGGTAGGGTCGTCGTTGAAATAACAAGATTTAAGCAATGTCGTAAGACAGACAGTTGATAGCCTGAGATTAGAACCCTTGTAAGAAACAACACACACATGCTCCAACAAAACGAGGTGGAAGTATGATGTAAGACAAAAATACACCCTTCAATCCCAAATAAAATTACTCAAAATTCTGAAGACATGAGTCCTCCTTACATTAATTTATGAATTCAATATGACATGATTGTAACTTTTTCTATTTATGGTGTTGGAGTTTGAACACATGATCATGTATCCAACCACTGAACTGTACCTCCAGTATTCACTGACTTTCTTTATTTCTTGTTTACTCTTAACTTAACAAGATGATTTAAAAAATAGTACCATGTAGGAATAAGTAAGAAAACATCAAAAATAAATGACAGAGTAGAAACAACTTCACATATTAAAATACAGTTTAGGAGACTTCTAAACATCAAAGAACTAATGTCAAAGCCTACATATTGACCAATGAAACAGAACTGAAATCTAGTGATAGATTAAACTGAGGTGAAATTTTTATATTTACTAAATATGATATAAAAATTTTCAGCCTAAAAGGCAAACCTTTGACTAAATGGTGTTATATCAACTAATCTGTCATTTGACAAAGAAAAATTTAGTTTTGCATGTCAGTGATACATCTCATGCTCCAGTGAATGGCCTACATGTGTGCAGATATAGCCAGTGTGAACTAGACACAGTGAATTATCAACAAAATAAAACAAAACCAAAAACAGACAAACAATCATAAAATAAGAGATGAAGTTGGGAGAGGGGAGAGTTTGGGAGAGGAAGGGTGCATCTGAAATTTGAAATGAAGATAAGTATGATTATATTTTATTTTGTGTATGTATGAAAATCTCACAAATAACGAAAAAATGAAAAATTACAAAAATGTAATCACAAAATTGAAATAACAAAAATTCTATAGATAAATGTAGGAAATCATCCTATGACCTAGACATTAGATATTTTTAAGTATGCCTCATAAACTACTTATGTTTAAAGAGTAAATAAAACTTAGTTAGAATTAGTAGAAAGGCTTTTGAGTTATAAGAAGAACAAGGTAGCATAAAATATTTGATGAATTGAGACCATGAACTATCTAGTCACTTATTCTCTCTCATAAAATGGATTAAAAGCTTCATGAAGACAGTGAATGTCCTATTCATAATAACTTATGGTATTTTCTATGTTATCTGAACATTGAAAGTGTCCACAAAATATCTGAAAAGATATCATTCTGAGTGCTGCTTGAGTAGAACCTAAGGGAGAAGTGCCCAGGGGAAAAAAAAAAATCAGTGGAGGAACATCCTTGAAGATAAAATAATGATATACAAAATACAAACAGATGCATTATTCTTAAACAAGATCTGGCAATGTTTTATAGAACTGTGATAGGATGGGAGTCAACTATGTTAGCACATCCAACGTTTTAAACACAATGAGCGCACACTGAAGGGAAGGTCCATCTGTTGGCTTTGTTTTCCTCTGTGGAGGAGGAGGGCAGGTAGCAGGAGTGGGAATGGTGGGGTGGGAGGTAGAAGCTTGGAACACAGAGACATGGTTGGAAATAGTCACTGGGGAGAGCCAGGGGGGTGATGACTAAGAGCTGCCCCAGGCATCAGGAACATGATTCATGGAAACTGAGTTGCCCATGCAGCCGTCATGGAAGCTTTATCCCGAGCACCAAGGCTGAGAGAAGAGAAAAGGAGTAACATTGGCCCAGGGTTGACATGGCTGTGGGGCTGTACGGCAGGGAAGGAAAGCAAAACTTGGGGACACACTTGATTATAACAAACTACACGAGCTTAAAGAAAGTCTTTGATCAATTTCAAAATAGACAGTCTTGTAATTTCCAGCTCATTGTGTTGTGTTAGTTAAGGAGTAGAAAACTGAGAAAGAGCTGGAGTCAGGACTAAGTGAGGCAGACATTGCCTAGTACCTGTGATTTTAGAGTTATACCTGAGTGTTGAATTCAGTAGACTTAAATGGATGTTGAAGCTACATGGAGCTGGATGAGTGAAAGAAAATCAGATAATAATGAGCCAAAAGGAAAGGAATAAGATGGTTTAATGGTAGCTCAAATTCTAATTGATATTAACAATAGAAACCCACAGTCGGATATAGGGGTTAATGCTAAAGATCAGATAATCTGAGTGGCCACCGACAAGAGTTCTTACCTCCATCAATGCTCAAACCGAAGGGGCAATCCTGTCTCTGAATCCTCAGACTGACCGACATCTCCAAGAAACCTCAGACTACATCTTCAGACTAACTGTTCCTCAGATGGCAACTGAGCTCTTGTCTCCTCCCACCTTATATTCTCCTCTCCAGCCAGTCATATCTCTTCCTATCTCCACCTCCTTAGTGGTGGGATTAAAGTCATGTGACTCCCATGTACTGGGATTAAAGGTGTGAGCCAACACCGCCTGGCTCTGTTTCTCTTTGAGACTGGATCTCTCTAGTATAACCCAGGGCAGCCTTGAACTCACAGAGATCTGTCTGCCTCTGAACCCCCCAAGTGCTGGGATTAAAGGCATGTGCCATCACTGCCTGGCTTCCATGGCTAACTAGCTGTTTAACTCAGCACTCGGCCAGCTTTATTTGCTAGATTACAAACAAAATATCACTACATTAAATCAGTCAGAGGAAGCATCTCAAGTCTTTTAATAAAAGACTAAAAAATAATAATCTAGGGGTTGGAGAGATGGTTTGAAGAGACCCCCGGTAAGGGAAGACCCACCAGCAGACGCTCCCCATCAAGAGAAGACTCCAGTCGACTTCGGCTGCACAAGCAAGAGGCATTTATTAGTTGGTTACACAGGCCTGCGGATGCTGCAGCAATCGGGTTGCTGAGCATGCGGGGCTCAGAGAACAAAGTGGTTTATATAGGATTTTGGGGCAGGCAGCTTTAGGGTACCCAGCAACAAGTATTTCATTGGTTAATTCATATAGAGCATAGGGTTATTCTGGGGCACAGTGATTTGTTTTACTTTGGATTTCACAAAAACAGACATGTCGAGGACACTGTGTTTGGCAGGGTCTTACTGCCCTTCTGAATCACTCCTATTTTGGCTATCCCGGGTGGGTTAGCTGGTGAGTCGTGGGTCGTGGTGCCCATCTGTTGCTCCCCTTTATCTTTTGGTACCTAACTTTGACTTTATTTCTTTTATTTTTTAATTCTTTCACTCATGTCAAAGAATCATCAGGTTGAGAATTTTAATTCTTTCAGGTTCAGTCAGTAAAGTACTTAACACCTGATTTTGGGTCTTCAACTCCCATGTGAAAACCCCGGCTTATGGTTTGTGCGTATAACCCCAGGGACAGGGCAATGGGCAGTGAGAGGATGTCTGGGCTTGCTGGCCAGCCAATCAGCAAGCTCTAGGTTCAATGTCTAAAAAGCTGAGGTGGAGAACTATTTTAGATGAGATCTGATAACCTCTGTACTTGAAATCTGCATGTTCACTCAACACCCTCCCAACACACACACACATACACACACACACATACACACACGTGTGTATACACATACAACACTTTCCCCAATATAAATACAATAAATAATAGTCTGGATATTTTCTTGGGATACAGCATACCTGCTTTCACCCCACAACTGAAAAATATGGGATGTGAAAGAAAAACCATGACTCTACAGGTTGGTTGGCTAGTGTGGTGTGTTAAATGATGTCCTTCAAATATTCGTGCTCACTCCAACTTCATCTGTGACTTTTTTGGAATAAGACTTTATGTGGATGCAGTTGAAGCAATAAGATCATATTGACTTGATCTGATCCTAAAATTTTACACACATCTTTGTTTTAAAAAAGTCCAAGAAACATATATAGCAAGGTGAAAATGTATGAACAGACAAATTGTTGTAAGGGATAATTCAGCATTTTATGAAATATAATATAATACCTGTTTCATGGTTTTATTTATTCTTATTTAATAACATACTCTAATGAGGAATTTATAAGGAATCATGACTTTCAATCACTACTTAAATAAATTCACTGATTTTATAATTAATGATGGTGGTCATTTATTCACTCATTGTTTTAGCATCCACCATATGCCAGGCAGCATGCGAAACCATGGCAGAAACAGTGTCTTTAGCTAGGCATGGTGTTTCCTTCCTGTACTTGCAGCACTTTGGATGCAGGCATGAGAGGATTAGAAGTCCAAGACTAGCAAACTGGCGTTTGTAAAATAAGATGAAACAAAAGTACAGAATTATGGAAACCAAGACCTGTGTCTTCACGGAACTTACATTCTCATGAATAAAAAATAAGAATCATTAAAGAAGGAAATTTTAACTAGTGAAAAAATGTAAAGAAGAAACCAATTGGGGAGTAGTGAACTGGATAGGTCTGGGTGATGCTTTCTGTTGCAGGGTCCAGAGTGTTTCTTGGTAAGGGCAATGTTGAACATAGATCAGATTATCAAAAATTAAACATGTGACTGAGAACTGCAAAGGCAAAGGCATTTTGAAAGATGCACCATAGCTCAACGTGGAACAAACTGAAGTCAGCTGCATAAGCAGAGTCCAGTGATCATGTCCGTGCATGTTTCTCTAAATCCTAAATAACGTTTGCTTGCATGGTTCAAACAATGTGTATGTGTAGGACAGGTTCTAATAATGCTTGCTGGAGAGATTCATGAAGCATTCACTTCAGGAGGAGTGGATACACTAAAATGCATAACCACATTATAGGTGTAATCAGACTCATGATTTTGCCCCGGCGAGTATGCTTGCATCCAATTAAGCAGTCTGACTGCTTTGCCATTATGCCATCAGTCTGCGCACATTTAAAACACAGAAGAAATGTTCCCAAATTACTCTGCACTTTGCCTGGCAATGACTGCTTATTTTAGGCTGAAGTTTTGTGGTGGGAAAGGCTCACTTTTATCTATAACACTCAAAATTAAGAAAGACAGTGTTGACCAAGGAATAAGAAAGTGAAGCGCAGCTTTATTCAGGGAATTGAGTTATCATAGGGATCCAATCTAGATAATTTACATAAAAAGCCCAATTTCTCAGCTTAGTCTCTTGTTTTATTTTTGCAAATGCAACAAGACTCTACAGTCACTTACCCATGAATCTTCTACAATGGTTTCAGCATGTTATAAAATAATTTCTGCATTTAAAAAAAGATTGGTAGAGATAGAAGTAAACTTTTATGTATTCTCTTTCATATCATGGTGTGCTTAAAAATCAGTTAAGTAATGAGATAACTTATTGTTTCATCTTGACACTTGGGGGCCCATGTTTGTAAATTTAACAACTAATGACATAATATAATGGTATAATGCTGGAAAATTTAAAAAGGGCTATTCATTCTTTCAGTAAACGGAAACCACTGTGTGCCATATGTAAGTGTGCTACAATTCTAATGAATACTCAGTGTGCACAATGCTTTGACATTTCCTAAAGGAGGTTTTGTCCAAAGTTTGAAGCCCTGAAAGTTTTTTTTGTTGTTTCATTTTATTTTATTGAGCTATACATTTTTCTCTGCTCCCTTCCCTGCCTCTCCCCTCCCCTTCAACCCTCTCCCATGGTCCCCATGCTCCCAATTTAATAAGGAAATCTTGTCTTTTTCTACTTCCCATGTAGATTAGATACATCTATGTCTCTTTTAGGGTCTTCATGGGTGTCTAGGTTCTCTGTGGTTGTGTTTTGTAGGCTGGTTTTCTTTGCTTTATGTTTAAAAACCACTTATGAATGAGAACATATGATAAATGTCTTTCTGAATCTGGGTTACTTCACATGATATAATCTTTTCTAGCTCCATCCATTTGCCTGCAAATTTCAAGATGTCGTTATTTTTTTCTGCTGTGTAGTACTCCATTGTGTAAATGTTCCACATTTTCCTTATCCATTCTTTGGTCGAGGGGCACTTAGGTTGTTTCCATGTTCTGGCTATGACAAACAATGCTGTCATAAACATAGTTGAGCACATGTCCTTGTGGTGTGATTGAGCATCCTTTGGGTATATATCCAAAAGTGATATTACTGGGTCTTGAGGAAGGTTGTTTTCTAATTTTCTGAGAAATTGCCACACTGACATCCAAAGGGGCTGTACCAGCTTGCATTCCCATCAGCAATGCAGGAGTGTTCCCTTTACCCCACAACTTCTCCAGCATAAGTTGTCATCAGTGTTTTTGATCTTGGCCATTCTTACAGGTGTAATATGTAATCTCAGAGTTGTTTTGATTTGCATTTCTCTGATGACTAAGGATGCTGAGCATTTCCTTAAGTGTCTTTCAGCCATTTAGATTCCTCTGTTGGGAGTTCTCTGTTTATGTCCAATAATTTTTATTGGATTATTTGTTCTTTTGATGACCAATTTCTTGAGTTCTTTGTATAGTTTGGAGATCAGACCTCTGTCTGATGTGGGGCTGGTGAAGATCTTTTCCCATTCTGTAGGCTGTCGTTTAGTTTTGTTGATTGTGTCCTTTGTTTTACAGAAGCTTTACAGTTTCGGGAGGTCCCATTTATTAGTTATTTCTCTCAGTGTCTGTGCTGCTGGGATTATATTTAGGAAGTGGTCTCTAGTGCCAATGCATTCAAGTGTACTTCCCACTTTCTCTTCTATAAGGTTCAGTGTGGCTGGCTTTATGTTGAGGTCTTTGATCCATTTGGAAATGAGTTTTGTGCATGGCAACAAATATGGATCTATTTTCATTCTTCTACATGTTGATATCCAGTTATGCCAGCACCACTTGTTAAATATGCTTTCTTTTTTCCATTTGATATTTTTTGCTTCTTTATCAAAAAATCAGTTGTTCAGAGGTGTGTGAATTAATATCTGGGTCTTCGATTTGGTTCCATTGATCCTCCTGTCTGTTTTTATGCCACTACCAGGCTGTTTTCAGTACTGTAGCTCTGTAGTTGAATTTGAAGCCAGGGATTGTGATGCCTCCAGAAATTCATTTATTGTACAAAATTGTTTTGGCTATCCTGGGTTTTTTGCTTTTCCAAATGAAGTTGAGTATTCTTTTGAGGTCTGTGAAGAATTTTGCTGGGATTTTGATGGGCATTGTATTGAATCTGTAGATTGCTTTTG
Organism: Ondatra zibethicus; assembly: GCA_004026605.1. Taxonomy (NCBI): domain Eukaryota; kingdom Metazoa; phylum Chordata; class Mammalia; order Rodentia; family Cricetidae; genus Ondatra; species Ondatra zibethicus. The sequence continues at coordinate 2,851 of PVIU01010699.1, read as the reverse complement.
GTAAGATTGCCATTTTTACTATGTTAATTCTACCTACCCAAAAGCATGGGAGATCTTTCCAACTTTCTGGTATCTTCTGCAATTTCTTTCTTCAAAGATAAAGTTCTTGTCATACAAGTCTTCCACCTGTTTGGTTAGAGTTACTCTGACATATTTTATTCTATGTGTGGCTATTGTAAGTGTGATGTTTTTCTGATTTCTTTCTCAGCTCATTTATCATCTGTGTAAAGGAGGGCTGCTTTTTTTTTGAGTTAATCCTGTATCCTGCTATATTACTTATTCATTAGATGCCTGTTTATTTTCTAGTGAGGAGCAGAGAAGAGGGAGATTTGGATGGGCTGTGGAAGGATCTCAGAAAATCCTGGGAGCTAGGAAATCATAAAAAGAATACATTTAGGAAAAATTTATTTTTAATAAAATAAAAATGAAGAAAAGGGTAATAAAAAAGAAAAAGTGAACTGGAATTTTATGTAACTGACTTTTGTGGACCCTTGTTTTAGTTGTCAGTTAGTTTGCTTGTTGTTCTGCACTTTGATAAATGAGACATTTTCCCTTTTAAAATATTATTATTCAGTTATTTTTTAGGTGCTGTGCCTTTTCCTCTCCCACAGTCTCTATGATTTTGACATAGGAACAAAGGATGAAATATATCTAATATTTTCTTTCCTGAGTTTAGTAGATTATAGGGAAAAAACTTTATCAATTTAGCCTCCAGTATTAGACATTGAATTTTAATTAAAATCCCCCTGATAAAGAAATCAGTGCATTGTGTGCATGGCTTTCGCTCAGGGACTGCAGTTTCACTGCTGATAATGCAAGTTAACTATGGTTAAGGAAGCAGTGAAGAAAGTTTCTACACCTCAATATTAGGTCCTTGCCTAGAATGTCAATGTTGTTTTAAAGTCTAACACTTCCTACTCATGTATATTTTCTGAAGTATTTCTTGATGCTATTCCTTCCAAAATTCAACAACACAATTTTACATTACAGCTGTATAGAGCTATACCACTTTTCTATGAATTGTCTTTCATAATCATCGGAAGGTCAACAGGTAGCTTATGAAGATGGGATGATTTTTCCACAGTCACATGGCTGATGGTTAGACAACTCATGTCATACACACAGAACAGTTTTTCTTTCAGATTCAATAGTTTACATATGTCACAGACACAAATAGAATTGAGGAATGGGACAGATAGTTCAGTGGTTAAGAGCTCTTTCTGCTCTTCAGAGAACCTGAGTTCAGTTCTTCACACCCATGTCTGGTGGCTCACAGTTGCCTCTAAGCATAGTTCCAGGGATCCAGTTCTCTCTTCAGACTTTTGTGAGCACTCATGCACACATGGGATATGCATACCAGAAACTCATAAATAAAATAATAAAATGAACAAGGAAAATTCAATAGTTTGTGGGACTTATTTGCTTTTTTAGGACATCTCTTTTCTGAGCTGGTTGCTGTACAACAGATAGTGAATAGATGTCTTCATGCTATGTATTAAAATTCACAAATGTAGAAGAAAATGCAGGCATTACCTGATAGTCAGCCTACCTGCTACACTGTGCTTCTAACTAAGAAACATGGAACACCATGTTCCAGAGGTCAGAACACTGAATTCTGAAGTAGCGTGAGTGGCCAGTAGCTGATCTGCAGATAAGTTTGCACTCTCTGGGTCTCCTTCAATGTGCTTCTTCCACATAGAGACCTGGTGGTGTGAGCACTCACTGTGCAGTCCGAGGTAACGTGCTAACCAATCACAGTCCATAGGCTTCCATCTGTAAGTGGTTGTGATGTGCAACAAAGCAGGTGCTGTTCACAGAAACTGACTCTGGAGTGGTTTGTCGCCACAACCTTTACTGACCCACGTCTTTAGGAGGACGCCCCAATAAAGACTACACACAAACCCACTTTTCTGTAAGAAATGAGACCTATTGTCAAAGTTTTCAAATGGATTCTTGTTAGAGCATTCCATTGCCAGAGACGCCTTTGGAAAATAGCTACTTGAACTAAGTCAAATTCCAGACACTAGACATGGACTTAACATGATCAGGCAGACACAGTCATTAACGTTCTGCAATTTTCATTGGTCAATGCTGATTTATTTTTTAATTGAATTTCTATTTCATGTCTCAGACTCAAAGCTTGTACCTCTGTAGTAATGAAGGGCTCGGGCTGCTTTCCCGGCGCTGGGCCCCTTGTTCTGTCCCACCCGGCTCTGGGTGTGTACCCGAAATAATTACACGGAAACTGTATTCATTTAAATACTGCCTGGCCCATTATCTCCAGCCCCTTATTTTTTTAATCTTTGACTATCTGTACTCTGTCTCTTTAAAGACTTTACCCTTTTATTTTAAGCATCAACATTATTTTATGACTCACTATACTCTTTCTTTTCTCTCCCAAGCCTAAGTACAGCCATCCAACACTGTGACCCATTTAGAGGTCTTTTATGTCTGAATCTGTCCTATTGTGAATCTGTAATTCTTTACTATCCAGGAGCACTTCTTAAAATGTTAAGCAGTTCTTAAAAACTTAAGTTGCACTTTGTAGGGGTTGTAAGGTACTGCCTGTTTCCTGCCCAGTCTAAACCTTAACTGTGCTTTTATTATGATAATTACGATCCTGCCTGAGATTAGCTCAGTTCAGCTTGGTGGAGCCAGCACCGCTCCTGCCTCAGAGCCATGTGGTGCCCCTGAGCCGAGCACAGTTCCAAGCACACAGCAGTCCACATTGCCATCAAGCAAGCCATAGCACTTTAGTCAGAAATCCCATGCAAATAATCTGTCTCCAGCGGGAGCCAGAGATGGTGCCGGCAGCATAGCCCAGAAAGCCGGCATTTTAAAACCGCCGCAG
>PVIU01010698.1:0-68652 GCA_004026605.1 Ondatra zibethicus | reverse complement strand
TCTCTTAGGACTGGAGGGGAAAAGGGGAGGGGGAGTGGGGAAGCGGGAGGGAAATGGGAGGAGTGGAGGAGGTGGAAATTTTGAATGGTACTATTTATAATGCAATAATAATAAATTAAATGTGAAAAAAAAACAAAAAAAAAAGAAAAGAAAAAAATATAGTTTCAGAAGATAAGATGCCTTTGTCTGGCAAGTGAGGGCATATTATATGCAGGGGGTGACCATACATACATGCAGGAAAACACTTATACTAACAAAACAAAAATGAATCCTGGGCTATAGAGTTAGCTCAGTAATTAAGAGAGCACTGGCTCTTTCTCCAGAGGCTGCAAGTTCAAATCCCATCACCTATCCGTAGATGAGCAATGATCTGTAATTACACTTTTCAGTAAACAGACATACTATTCTGGCTTCCACAGACACTACCTACACAAAGTGCACATACAGACATGCAGTTACAACAGCAACACATAAATAAATCTTTTCTAAAAAAAAGAATAAATCTTAAAATATAGGATAAAAATGTTTGGCAGTACGACAACCAAATCCCTCATATTGACTCTGAACAGAAAAAAAGTGTTCAAAAGAGATAATCAGAGAAAGACAGAACAGAAAAGATATGAAATTGAGGCAAGAGACAAGTTTTTTCTTTGGATAAATTATTTCATCCACAGATATAAAACAGAAACCTTAACCCAGGAATATCTCAAATTCAATAATAACTGGGCAAATAGTTGAATTGGGCAAAATTTTTCAATAAGATCTGTTTCTAATTCACCAAATTTTGTTTTAGCTATCTTCCTCTGGGCTGTAGCATGAATAATAAAAACCCGGAGTCAGATTTTGGAGGGCAGATTTGAACATTTGGAATTTCCCAAATTTACATTTGGGCAACATAAATTAATCCTTTTTTATTTTTAAATACTAAAAGTGTTACCTGCGACATAAGTGTTTGAATTGTGCACTAATCATGTGTGCTGAACAAGTGTGTTATGTTCAGGTTTTAAACCCATGTCTTTCAACGCAGAAAATGTATTTCCTCTTTTGAAAAATAAAACCAAGTAATTTTATGGCTTATCTTTATAAATCCTTTACAAGATTTTTCTATCTTTATTGTATTTTACATAATGTATTTATTATACTATTTTCCATTAATTTAAATATTTTATATTATTTATAATTGTTCAGCTTGTGCATAATTCTCAGCATTGTTGACTATAAACACTGTATAAGGTTCACCTTATTTTATTTTCTTTAAATGATATAATTATTATCTTTATACATCTTTTATCACTTTAAAAATATAGATATATAACTTTTTCTTTAATATTTAGAATTATAGTAAAAGACAGAAATGGGGTTTGACACTAATATACTTAAATCTAAAATATACTCTTCTCAATTGAAAGCAATATATTGGCACACATGCATATATGTGTGTTTATTTAATATACCATAAATTACTTGAGTCACATTACTAGAAAGATTATATATCTTATAATTGTTACATATAAGTAATTAATGAATGTATATAACTGTGCCCTTAAGTAGTACTTTGCAAGGATATAATATGAAGTGTGTTCCAGTGAATTATGGCCTTGAAACGGTTTAGTGTTGCACATGAGTATATCTTATCCATTCATCTTTGCAATGAGAAAAAAAAAACTTGAACTTGTACAGATTAAGAGTAGCACATGGCTTTTGCATAATCTTTCTAAGGTTTAGTTCCCACAGGTCAGTATTTAAAGAGTCACAAACAGCTTGTATTTATCTTCTTTGAAGTGTACAAGAGAAATCAAGGCTTATTTTTAAAACATTATAATATTTACAATTAGAACAACTCTTGACTCATAACTGTTATCTGATAAATATTTAGTATTTGTATGGTAAATAAATCAGAGATAATCAAAAGAAACTGTTTGAATGTGACCATATGAAAGCTTTATGAGGGTGATTAGTTCAATGTTAAGCCATTTCTCTATCCCATCTAGGAGAGGTTATGTGCTAACTGGTAGTAAAGCATGCACCTCTTTAAAAATATATAAATAGGATGAAAATTTCATTGTATGGTCTAGACAGTGATCGAAACTATAGAGTTCTACATTGCTTGCTAGTGGAATTTAACTTCCTAAGACTGATAATACATTTACACACAACATAAATTAAGATAAAATAATAGTCATGTTGGCTATTATTTCTAATGAAACCATGTCCAAAGCAGCTTTAGGAGGAAAGGGGTTATTTGATTTCCACTTCCACATCTCATTTCATCATCAAGGGAAGTCATGGCAGGAACTCAAGCATGGCAGGAGCTTGGAAGCAGGAGCTGATGAAGAGGCCACTGAGGAGTGCTGCTTAGTGACTTGCTTAACCTGCTTTCTAATAGAACCCAAGGATGTCACCACCAACACTAATTTAAACACTAATTTATAAAATGCCCTACCAACATGCCTATATCCCAATCTTATAGAAGCAGTTTTTTAAATTGAGGTTCCCTCCTCTTAGATCACTTTAGCTTGTGTTAAGTTGTCATAACACCACCCAACATACATGTCCTTCTCTATTCTATCCCTCCGTTGAAATTTTTTTCTAGTAATTTTATGGGCTTGTTTTAGAAATCCAATGAGTCCACTTGGTACTGTCAATATATGCATGGATGTAGGCTCAGCTATTTTAGCGTGGGAATAATATAAGAGGTCACATATCCCTGAAGAAAACTAGGTTTTTCTTCTTCAAACAACCATCAATTGTCAATAACTTCTCAGCGAGGGGTGAAAATTCATGAACCTCTCCCCAGTACACTGTGAAATGTTGCCTATATTAATTGTGTGATGGCCTGTTTAGGCAATCACAGCTTTTATGACTTCATGTGCAATGATCTTGTCATTTCCAGAATGCATTGCCTTGATTTACTCATCTACTACTCCTTGCAATATTCCTGGCTCCTCTTTCACAGTGATAATTTAACCCTGTGGTGAAAGGTTGTAATGTGTGCTCAATTATGTGATAAACTTTATATAGGACCTTATTCTTTGACTATTGACAAGTTGTATATCAATATATGTCACCAGCTAATTACTGCAAAAAGAAAATTCTCTGATGAGGGATAAGACCTCCACTAATCTATGGGTATAAAGATAAATACATAGACTCCAGTTCAATATTATTTGCTAAATAGTAGCAGTTAATAAAAACATGAGTCCTATCATGTGAGGCATGCTTTAAATATGATCAGAAAATGGTTATTTACTACCATAACATTTGTGAAGATGGACACTTAGAAGAAATCCCACACTAGTTCAGAATTGAGTATAATAAAGGGTTATTTATTTAGGGGAAGATTTACGATTATAGTCCTCTGCTCAAACAGAGAACAGCAACTGAATCTCACAGCTGGAAGAGAGAGCCTAACACATGTTTTATATCAGCATTTATAGTATAAGAGGTCATGCCCAAGTGAGAGGGTAACTTAAAGACTACTGATGGTAGGAATTCCTACAGCATCTCCCCCTTTTGTTTAAACAAGGAAGTTAAACAGTATTCTTGTAATATGAATAAATTTGCCAAGTCATGAGCATAAATAACTTGGCCAAGTCATGAGAGAAAAGTAACTACAACTATCTAGTCTTGAACCCCATCAAAGACCCAAGAAGGAAAATAATATTATTTGAGTCAACAAATGACAGAGACAATTGGTTACCTGGGCAATCACCCAAAGGCTCATTTGCAATGTTGGAGAAACTAACTTTGGCTAAGGCCTAGAGTAACTGACAGACCATCTTTGGAGGCAGGAAATTTTTCAAAACCATCTTACCATGTCTTGGCAAGATGTGACAATCTTTTTCCTGTATCATGCTTGTCCTGTATAGACATCGTGCATTTTTTTTCAGTGGTTGATACATGGGCAGTTTCTTGACCAAAGGCCAGTTTTGCCAAGAAGAAAACAAACTCCACGTGGAGTGTCTTCTGTGCTCAACATTCTCTCGGGAATAGATTGGTGCTGCCAGGAGCAATCATGTCTCACATCAACAGAACCCTAAGTTATTTAAATGCCATATCATATTCCACTTATTTATGCAGAATACAATCTCCCTGTATCTAAAGAACCTGATTAGCCTAACTATAAGTATGATAAACATGGATGACAATTGGCCTATAATTCTTAATAGCTATATTAAACAATATTTAAACAATTGTGCAACAAATGAGGACAATGACCTCAAAATGTAAACAATATATTAGTATATTGATCAGTAGCAGAGAGACATTGGATAATAGAAAAGTCTTCTGAATTAAATCAGATGGTGGAAATCAAGGATGTGTTGACCTCACAATGGAAGCCAGGAGATATTGAACATTGGGGAATGGGTTTTGCTTTTTTTCCCCCAGGAGAAGAAAAGTTATATATACCATGAAAATTAATAAAGATTCGGTTTGAAAAAGATAAATCTCTTGAGAAAGAGAAATGATGGCCTATCCACAGAGGTAACAACCAATCAGGGGGTAAGGAGACCTCATAAGGGTTGGGACAGGGTTCTGTTGTTGTCTTTACAGGAAAATACCCATCTTCAAAAAGTCAAGAGACCCTGTACATCTAGATGCCAAAATAGGGAAAGATAATTATCCTGTTGGATCACTAAGCAAAGTGATCCAAAAAAAAAATAAAAAATTATCACTTGTGAAGACAAGTTATCTGAGGGTAAGAATCGCTGAATGATAAATAGAATTATAGTCATGATTCATTTAAAAGTCCTGGCTGGAGTATCCTATGAGTCTGGATCATCTCAGGCAGCAGTCTTAAATCTGTTTTGGATGTAGAACTCAGACATCCGGGCCATCTGGTCCTAATGGAGATTTCTCAGGTGGTCTTCCTTTATCAAACCTGATTTTTCTTAACTCAGAATGAATCCACAGCCTCTCATTTCCTGTGGAAACAAAAGCAAAATCTCTTCTCCAAAGTAACAAACCTTTTGACTTCAATTTTGAAGTCAAGGTATTTTGAAAGTACCTATCTTGGATTAATTCAGCAGCATATATAAGCAAATATCTTTTAGCAGCTGTTGCTCCTTCCTCAGCATTTAAACAATTAAAAGAGAACATAATAATACGGTATCCAGACTCTCCGTGTATTTTTCATCTTTACATGGCTTTATTTTAACCTCTATTTATTTTATTTTTACTTTTAATTTTTGGCTTTTTGAGACAGGTTCTCTATGTATCTTTGGCTATCTTGGAACTCTCTCTCTGTAGATGAGGCTTTCCTTGAATTTACAGAGATCTCCTTGCCTCCTAAGTGTTGGGATTAAAGGCATGTGCCACCACATCTTGAACTCATAGAGGTCTGCCTGCCTCTGTCTCCCAAGTGTTGGGATTAAAGGTGTGTACCACCATACCCAACTATTCTCTTTCTTTTTTATTTTAAGGACTTTAACCTTTTTCTTTACTCTCCGAAACTTGCATATATTTTTAACACACTGTAAAACATTTAGAGGTTTTCTTCATCTTTGAATCTCTCTTTACTATATCTCTCTCTCTTTTTCTTACCACACAAGTCTTTAATTTGCTAAGCAATATGGGTAGGATTAAAGCCGAGTGCTGGATCCAGACCATTCCTTAGCTTTCTGAGATTCTATCCTCATGGCAGAGATACTGGCTGGAGCCATGTTTATTGTCACAACTTATGGTGTTCCAAGGTCCCTGCCAGCAAGCAAGCTGCAGCAGTGTGCTCACAAACCACACTCAAATGCTCTGTAGCCAATCCTCCTGCCTAAAAGAGTCAGAGTTTGTGCTGGCAGGATGGCTCAGAAAGCCAGCATTTTAAAATGGCATGCCTTTTTTCCTGATAAGGCTGAACACCAAAAACCTTGTGGTCAACTTTTCATCAACACCATTTAAGTGTTTCGTAGCAGGGCCTCTTAAAAGAGCTGCAAGTTTTTACAGCTAAAGCTGAGTCAGGAAGCCTCTCTTAAATGAGACACATTTGCCTCTAGCAAGCAGAGCCCATCTAAGAAAATGCTGCTATCAATAAACTGTGCATAACTCTATTCTTTTTTGTCTAGAATTACTTCCCAAGCTCTGTCAGGCTTTATATGGATGCAGTTGCTATTTTTTGCAAACTTTCTTCACTTCTTCAAACATTCTTACTAAAGCATTTATGTTTTAATCAGATAGCAAGAAGTCAAAATGTCATCTATAAATAATAGATTTAGTAAATTTTTTTACATATTATTTCCAATGGCTGACTTGCAAAGTATTGACATAGGGTTGGACTATCAAGCATTCTCTGTGGAGGGATGGTCCACTGGTATCTCCTAGTAGGTTGAGAATTATTATAAGTAGACCCTGTGAAGGAAAACTTTTCTCTGTCCTTTGTAAAGCTATAGTGAAGAAACAGTCTTTCAAATGAATAATTATAAGAGGCCACCATTTTGGTAATAGAGGAGGCAGGGGAATTCCAGATTGTAGAGGGCCCATAGGTTGAATTACCTTGTTGACAACTCCTAGATCTGTCACCATTTGCCATTTACCAGATTTCTTTCTAACAACAAATACAGGAAAATTCTAAAGGCTGCAACTATATGACTTTCTAGTTTATTGATTTATTAATTACCTGTTATGAGGTCTGGTAAATTGTTTTAGGTGTAATAATCTTTATTGTCCAGCAGTGTCATGGTTGCTGAGTCATGACTAGTGGTGCAAACTGGTCCTACAAACAATCCTGAGTCACTTTGTTTTTTTCTTTTTTCCACCTTGGTGCTGATTAAATACTGAGAAATATGCTTTGCTTGGCAAATTAAAAGCAATTAAATCAATTCTGTATACAGAGCAAAAGGCCCAGGACTCATGAGCAGGAGTACAAACTGGAAGCCGCACATGTCACCGCTTGGCAGGGAATGCCATAATGGGGGAGAGGATGTGTGCAGACTTGGGAAATTCCCAAGTTACCGCACACATTTAGCTCCACTGTGGCGGGGGTTTCCCAAAAACTACTTAGGTAAAACTATCCAGGTAAGTGGGGGTGGGAGACTTTCTGGGCTTTGGGTCAGTTATGCCTTTAAGCTGGTTCACACAGCACGTGTGGAATCTGGATCCACATGGGTGCCAGATGAAGATGGACCCTTAAAAGAAATCCCACACTAGCTCAGAATTGAATATAATAGCAGGCTATTTATTTTGAAGTAGACTCACAGATTACAATCCTCTGCTTGTATGGGGAATGGCAACCAAATTCCACAGTGAAATAAAGAGCTGGATGCATGCTTTACATTAGCAATTATAGTATAAGAAGCCACACCCAAGTGGGCATGTAACTTAAAGATTACTGGTGGTAGGAATTTCTATAGCACATTTGTGCCACTATTATACCATTAGACATTTCATGCCAGTCTAGTATTTATTTCAAGGGTTCACAGCTGAATAATATTACCAACTACTTTTTTTCACAAAGTATCATGCACAGTTGGTAACAGTTCAATTTCTTAAGCTCTATAACTCAAGCATGTGGGATCTCTAGTACAGGGGATTGTCACCAATTTTTGCAGAATAACTGTCATGGTTTGAATGAGAAGTGTCCCCATCCCCAAGATTAGGGAATTAGAAGCATTGGTTCCCACTTTGAGAAAGTTTTTTGGAGAGATGGTATGGACTGGATTGAGAGAGAATATCACTGGCATCCAACTTGGAGAGTTTACAGAGTTGCCTCACTTCCAGTTATCTTACTGCATAATTTTTGTGGTTGAAGACCTGACCTTTCACCTTCCTTTTTTTTCTACCATGCATGTTACTACATGCTGTTCCTACTACAACAATCAATGCAAATAAACATTTCTTCTATGTTATCTTAGTATTTTTTTTTTACTATAGAAATTGAGAAGTAGCAAATACATTAACAACAAACAATGGTAATAGTAAGTAAAGCAATAAGTCCTTACCTAGAACTGAACCTTCTTTTTGATAGTCTTTGGAGTTTGGGATATGAATTGTCCCCAAATTATAGGGTAACTAATTTTAAATTCAATTGCATGTATACACATATGTGCATGTATATGTACATATTTTAGAAAGATTCTACAGTAGTAGATTTCCATGTGTGCTGTGGGATCCTGTATGCTGTGAATATGTATTGTACTTATTGGTTGATAAATAAAGCTGATTTATCCTAAAGCAAGGTAAGATAGAGCCAGGCAGAAAATCCAAGCAGGGATGTAGGTGATGAAAGGCAGAGTCTGAAGGAGAACTAGAAAGTAATGACGCTGAATCATCAACCAAATATTTATAAGAAATATTAAGCCTCTGAATGGTTATTTGGGAACTGGCAGGTAGGAGAAAAGCATCCAATCACAAATAGTGTGTCAATGTGAGGCTCTGGAATTTTCATAAGGCCTGAAAAGCTTAAAAAGGGCTTCTAAACACACAATAACCGAGCAAAAAATAAAAGTTTCCTAGTTGTGTTTCTCATGTGGGCCATGGTACAGAGACACTGCAGCATGCAGGCTTAAGCGCAACATTGCAGATCCCTGCTGTGGTACACAGAGTTGTCTCCAAGCTACACAGCATGCTGCATGACAGATTTAGATTTTCCTCATAGAAACAATAAAAGTTAAAAGATACATAGTACAAGAGCTCCAGATTAAAAAAAAAAAAACCCTCTAAGTAGGTACCAATGTGTTTTTCAATGTACCCAGGCTTAAGAAAGAAAGAAAATATATGTAGGCAATTATAAAAAGAAAAATATTTCTAAAAAAATAAAATAAGATCTTTAAAGGGACAGTAAAAATAATATAAAAGACAAAAGTCACATGAAGATGGGAAATACAAAGGAATTCTTAATCCTATATGTTATTATATTGATTTTGAATTTTTGGATGGCTATGGGAAAGAGACAGCTGCTGGGAGACTTGGGATTAAATTATGGCTGATAAAATATATCATCCTATATATTTTCAAAATGCTCTAACTTTAAACCTGAAGTGGAAAAAAAACATATTTGTAAAACGGAACTTAAAAGATATACTCCTTTGGAGTTGCAGCTTTGCTTTTGTTTCCACAGGAAACAAGACGCTATAGATTCATTACAGGTTAAGATAGACCAGGTTTGGTCAATGAAAAACTCCTGAACCTTGACAGGTGATATCTATCAGCAAAGGTTTTAGGTAATCATCCCAGGACATGGCCACTGCCTCAAGTTTGCTCAGGGACTCTAAAGATGCTTCATCTACAAACAGCTTGAAGCATTTTTTTAAGAAAATTATACCTCATCCTAATTGTTGGGGAGTACGGATGGTCTTAGGTTTGATATATTAGGAAAATATAGGCAAATAGGATAAAAAGACAACTGTTAATCTCAAATATTTTACATTGGCATGGATTTTGGTATAATGACTCAAATTTAAAGTTAACTTTGCTAAACTAAATATATATGTCTTTGAAATATTTGAAAATTACCTATCTAATTGAAATATATCTTTGCATACCAAAAACTTCTAGGTAATATGGCTATAAGTTTGATAGATATGAGTGACTATTGGACTGTATGTCTTTACTATCCTGAATATCTTTAAAGGACTAAAATTTCATATTGTATAATTAAACTAGCCATATAGCTATGATCTACATAGGTAATACCTTAAGCAAAAATAGAAACATATATACAGTATAAGAACAATAACCTTAAATTTGTGTCAATATACAAAAATCCTTTAAATAAAATTAGAAACATATCATTCTCTATACTCTTTCCTCTACCCTGCCCCTATACTTAACAAACCATTTTTGTTTCTTTTTCACCTATTTTATGCAGTACATTATATTACCCTCCATCCCTTGAGATACATTCTATATATTATTAATCATTGCTGAATTCTATATTGGTATGACAAAGACTAAGTATCCAAAGATTTGAAGCTAGGACCAACATCTGAAAGAAAACATACTGCAGTTATATTTCTGTGTCTGGGTTACCCAACTCTGATTATTTCCAGTTCCATCTGCTTCCTGTTATGCAGAAATAGAATAAAATATATCAGAAATGGATGTTCAAATAATAAAAGTGAATGCAATTTTTATTGTAAAAGATGGGGAGAATTGAGACCAAATTAGAATTTCAGCAGATTAGTAGAGAACCTGAAAATAAAAAGAATAAGATGGAAAACCGTTTTATTTTTTTATTTCTTTTTAAGCAATTCCCATCTCATATCATTAAATCTAAAATGAATTTCTTACTAGCCTCCATACTATTGCAATACAAATGATGCTGAAAACAGTTATAAATTCATTTTTAGAAAAGCAAAAAAGCAGTAGACTTCTTCCCCTAGTGTTTGATGTTTATTGTCCATGCCTATCAGAAAGCGGCAGTAAATGTAGACTCTAATTACTACTCAATTTCTGCCATTTAAAACCTTATTATTTTAATATGATTTATAATGTTAGCATTTATTTTGTGATATTATCTTTATTAATCAAGTGAATATAATACAAAATCATCTGGGAAAAGAGTACAAATAAGTAATTCTCTACATTGGGTTGATTTGTGTGCATGCCTGCAGTACAGTAATCAAGCTAATAGATGTGGGAGGATTGGGTCCACTGTGGGCACGCCATCAGTCAGAGCTGTATAAAAGCAAAGTTATCAATTGGAGAGCAAGAGAACAAGCAAATAGATGTGCACATTTCTTTCTTTCTCTGCTTTATCACAGATGTGATGTGACTAGCATTTTGAAGTTCCGGCAACAAAACAATTTTGGGATTCAGCTGGGGACAGGAAGGAGAAATAATTTGTTTTCTTTACTAAGTGGAGTTTTATATGAGATATAGGGTATAGCAAAAGTGAAAATACAATGCAACACTAAATGCCAATCATTCTGATTATGAAGTATGGTCTTTAACTTCTATTTTTGCAATATTCAAATATCTATAAAACCAATAATAAGAGACTTTACATTATGAGATCATGATGAGGAAACAACAAATGCCAAAGACATCTGTGTTTTATTTCTATTACCTGGAGAACAGATAGAATGGATACATATTAAGAGTTTAGCTTACGCTATATAGGCTTAGTAATCATAGCTTCACATTGTCAAGACAGAGAACTATGTAGCTGCTCAGTCATAAATTTGGATATCTCAGCTAGCTCAATCTGGCTTGAAGGAGTGGAAGATTCATGGAAAGGTTCTGGTCTCCAGTGCATATTGTAAACTCAAAGAAACTGGGTTCTGATGTCACAGGAGTGCAAATATGTGTCAGTAGCAGCTGTAGTGGCAGCAGCAGTTTAGACACACTTGTAAAGCATGTCTCTGGGATTAAACCTGTCTTGGTTACCCTCCACATTGAGGGTATATCTTGCCATTCCAAAAACACCTGATCAAGAAAAAAATCACTCATAGTCATCTGAAAAGATTTACCTGCATTATAAACTTTAAATATATCTATTATTTTATATCCATTCTCTTGTTTCTCTTGCTCCAGATGATCTTGAATAACTGTGATGTTGGAATGCAGTCTTGCCCTCAGAACTCCTCTCCTAGTACCGCAGAGCATCAGAAGAATTTTTTTTCAGTGGCGTTAATGTCTTTAAAAACAGGTAAACATTTTCCTGAAACAGTGCCACATGCTTGTGTGGGAACCATACCATGACTTCCCTATATCTCCAGCTTTTATTTTATTATTTTATTTTACTTTGTCTACCTTATCTAACAAATCTGATAGTGAAACACAGGCCTTTGCAGTAATATATTGCTTCCTTTGTTGCCTATGACAACCAATGCATAGTGAAGTGTTCATGTCATCATGTCTTTCATTAAACCTGCTGAATTATTTCTGTAATTTTATTGAAAAATGAAAAATCATATACTGTTTTGGAAAAAATTGCTTTTCCCTCTTCTTATCTCTATCAATTTATCTATTTATGTATCTCTATGGATACTTTTGTGTATGTTTGAATATTATTATGTTGCTGTCTTTAAAACATATCTATTTATCTGTGGATATACATGGTTGTGAGTGTGTTTGTTTGTTTGATAGCCATGGCATAGAACACATACGGTTGTCAAATGCCAACTTTCAGAAATCTTCCCTTCAAGTATTTGGTTCCCAGGAATCATACACAGGTCGTAAGACCTTGACAAAAGCACATTTACCTGCTCAGAGTCTTTGGTTGCAATGTAATTTTCAAAACTTTTTTGTTTGTTTGTGTGTGTGTGTGTGTGTGTGTGTGTGTGTGTGTGTGTGTGTGTGTGTATGTGTGTACATCCTAAAAGCTCTTGAGGATTAATAGAAAAGTATATTTGTTTGGAGATTACCGTAGATCTCCTAGGTTTTTATTTAATTAGATGGCATCCTTGAAAAAATAATAGTAATCTATAATTAGTATTCCAAACATAAAAACAAGAAAGAAAATTATCTATAAATATAAAGACTTGGTGAGTGTGTTGGTGCATGTCTATAATTATAGCACATGAGGAAAAAGAGTTCTCAAGAGTCCAGGTTCTTCTTTAACTACATAATGAATTTGATGCCCACTTATAAACAGACTATGTAGAAACATCAAAAGAACAAATGAACAAAATTCCCCTGAATTATAAAATAGAAAAGAAGAGGATGAAGAAGGAGAAAGGAACAATGTTGATGGTGCCAATGTTTTGTGGAATGAAATGCAGCATTTCATTCTGTAATGATTTTATGTGTCTAAAAAGAGTCACTAAAAGCTATTCAGCAGGAGCATGTGGAGATGGTTCCTCCTAATCACCACAAGAGAGTTCGAGAAGAGCAGAAAAAGGACAGAGGTTGATACCGTCAGTGAACCTTTTGTTCCTCGAGCAGGAGGAGGGAAATAAATTTTGCAGACTGGATCCATTGATAAAAAATTTCTTTCCAACCGAAAGCTTTCCAGAAGGAGTAGCAAGATCAAAGACACAAAAAAGGTTCTTATGGGATCTGGCTACGTATTTCTTTAAAAAGTTAGATAATATCCTGGACTCGATTACATTTTATATACTAAAAGTTATTCTTTTTTTCTTTTTTTGTAATATGGAGTGAATATTTTACAAATGTTCCCCAAATTATGTCTCTTTCTTTATAAACTTTCCTGGTTTTGTTCATTGAAAGTTCATTTTCATTATTATTGATCTTTTTATTTATATTTAGGATTAACAGGTTAAACTATTGAAATTCTATTATATCTCAGGACTCAATGTGCAATGAAATTTCAGCAACTCTGTTCATATCCACATCCCACTTTCTGTTCTCGGTTAAAATTGTGACTCATTCCTTAACATCACATTCGCAAATGAAAAACAGCTAAAGGCAAAGAGAGAAGGCACAAATGATCAGTTTCAATATGAACTAAATATTTTTTACCTATAGGAAGCCATCCTATTTCTTGCTTGAGGGAATTGAATACACTGTAATATAATGTAATCTTTAGAAGCATAATGGCACAGAGCTGTCTAGGAATACAATGTGCCAATTTTGACATTGACAAATTGCACAAGAGTTGATGGAATATAAATGGGACCAACAAAACTTCCATTTCCACTGACATTTAGGTTCCTTGGAAATCAAGGTGCTCAAGTCATTTGCAAGCAAGCACTTGTGAAAGATTTTTAAATTTTTTAAAAAGAAGCTTAAAAGCACTCGCTCTTGTATTACTTTGGTACAGACTAAAAGATTTGTGCTAATAATAATCATAATCTGTGAGAGAGTGATCTGAACATACCAAAGAACAGCCAATATTATTCATTATTCCAACAAACAAAAACAATTACCAATCAGAATCACAAATTTGGTTTCTCCCTTCAGGACATTTAATGCCTCCTAGTATCTGAAACATTTGTGTTCTCCTAGCAACTTACTGGGTGTATTACGGAATTATTGTTGCTTTTATGCTTATATAAAAATGTGTTCCATATACTTGCTTAGTTCTTTGAGAATTTAAATATTGCGTTTTAAACATATTGGCCTCCTTAGGCCTTCCTTTACTATCCTCTGAACACTCAGAACTCTCATTTCCTAAATGGGAGGTTACTTTTTTTTCTATTTATGTTTTTTGCTTTTCTATGTTTTTTTTCATTTAAAGCAGAAATTATTTTGAATTTTTTCTTACATTCTTTTTATATCAAAAACCCTAAAACCTTTCCCATACAAATTTGCTTCTATATTTAGATAGATAGTTTTCTGTGAGAAAACTCATTTTGGTCACTAAATAAATTAGTTTTTCCACAAAGCCTATATCGGGGTTAACTTTATTTGGGAAAAGTGCTATTGGAATATGGAAAACTAAGAAGGCTTCACTAAACTGGATGAGTCTTCATAAATGTTTGCAGCAGGAAGAAATTTTAAAATGCACACAGATGAACTCTATTTCATGTTGTCAAACACTCTGGAGCTGCGGCCCATTCCATTGGAGGGAACTGATTTTTCTGCTTGCATCAGAAATGAATTGCAAGTAGCTTTCTGGCTATGGGTGGGGTTGTGCCTATTTCTTTTCTGCACACTGGGATTTTGTCTGGCTTTAGCTTGTGCAGGACTTTGCCTGTTGTCAGACTCTAGGAGTTCAGTTGCAAATCTACCCATCATTTCTAAATGACACTGTTTCCTTTGATCATTAGTCTACCATTGGCTCTTACAATCTTTTCCATATGGATTCGATATAATTATAATCTAAGAGAAAAACTTATCATTAAAAAGTTCACCAAAATAGAAAAAGAAGATGCATGAAATGTGAGTAACAATGGAAATGAGAGTCCTCGACACCGACGAATAGGATGCCTGGGAGAGTCCAGTTTTATAGAAATATAAAAGGAGCTTTTTTTTCCAGAAAAAAAAGGCAAAATGCTGTGAAGATATCAATTTTTCATAATTAAATTTAAGGCTTCAATACTCCTAGGATCAATATTTCTACAAACCTGTTGTTAAACTTGTCAAGAAACCTTTCATAGTCTGTCATGAGCAAATGACTGTAAGAGTCAATAGTAGTTGTGTAATTGGCAAAAACCAGCTCTACTTTGTTCTTCATGGCTGAATGTTGACTTTGGAGACATAAAACACAAAAATATCACATAAAGAGAAACTGAGAAATTGGCTAGGATTTTCAAAAATGGATATAATAATTAACCAAGAAAGAGGCAAATATGCTCCCATAGAAAAACACAGCCAGTGCTGATCAAACAGGATAGCGGCATTTAGAATATTTAACATAGATCCACATCTATTATCCTGCGCAAGACTAAACTGCAAACATATTAAGGAGGATAACACTGGATATCCCAAATCTGAGAGAGAAGAAAGTGGGGAATATGCTTTAGTTCATTGGCAAAGAAAATAACCTTTTGAACAGGAGAACCCTGATAGCACAGGCATTAAAACCAACAAATAATAAATTGTTCCAGGAAACTACAAAGCTTCTTACAGCAAAGGACAAAGACATTTGAGCAAAGAGGCAGAGTGCAGATGGGAAAATATCTTTATATGACAGAGGACTAATAACTACAATATACAAAGGACTTTAAAAAAGGTAAATATTAAGGTTAAAAATAACCCAATTTAAAAAATTGTGGTGTAGAACTAAACATTTTCAAAATAAAAGTACAATGACTTAAAAACACCTAAAAAGTTCAACACATTTAACTGTCAGTGAAATACATATTAAAACTACTTTGAGAATTTTGTCTTACCCTAGTTATGTATGAAAAGATTAGCAAAACAAATGACACATGACATATGTTATTTGATATATGACATATGATAAATATATGGCAGGAAATGCTGGCAAAAGTGCTTTAAGGGAAAGCACTAATTCACTGCTGGTTGAAGTGCAAATTTGTACAGACACTATGTTATTTAGTGTGCAGGTTCCAAACAAAGGTTGCAAGTTACACATATGCCACCCTTGAGCATATAATCAAACCATTCGTCACCTCATTACAGAGATACTTGTTCATCTTTATACACTGTTGCTCCTTTCCAAATGTCAAAATATTGGAAACAGCATAAATGACCACCAGAAAAAGTAAAATTTGCAGTTAGTTGGATGGAATAAGGAAAAAAAAATATTTGGAGTGAAATAACCAAGACCAGATAGACAGACATTACATGTTTTCATTAATAAATGGGTGCTAGCTTTTATGCATTAGATACGTATTTCATTTATAATATCTGTAGAGGGTAAAATCTAATAATGGAGTCGTTGTTCCATGTAATGGTAACTAGAAAATAGTGCTACAAAGTGATAGAAGAAAATTATAAAAGGAGAATTAAAAACGGAGGTAGATGGGGAGATAGGAAAGAACAAGAAATATTTGCATGGATTACTAACAATCAAGACCTTTTAAAAGGTTATTTGGAAATCTACCACTGTAGAACTTTTCTGAAATATGTATACAAATGAAATTATGTTAAATGGAATTACCACATAATGGGGAAGACAATTCTATACCTATATATTATAATCTATGGAATAATATATACAATATCAGTAATAGGATACATCTTTTGGAGCTTTGGCCACAGTGGTCAAATTGACCCCTCAGGAAATGTTTCCGGCTATTATCAATGGTGTGTGTTACTGCCACAAACTAATGGAAAGAACTTATTTCTGAAGTTAACACATACATGTCATTGAACATGTAGAAATAGACACCTCACCGTCATTGACTAGTATTGACAGTGCTGATAGATACTATATACAAGGAATCCTAGGAGAAGAGAAATCATCACTCTCTACTAGCTACAAATACTATTAGCAAAAAGTACTGACCTCTTGAATGTTATACCAACTGGTGTAATAGGAACACAAATGTTATTGAAGTAAACAAGCACCTTGTAATTAGATTTAAGTCCTGATCTAGCAGATGATACTCATAGCTGAGGCCAAGAACCAGAGACTAGAAAGCTAATAGGCCTTAAGAGGAAGCCCATTACTATTATTTGATGAATGAACATAGCATTTAAATGACTGCTAGTGACAGTTTGAGCATTGCATTACTCATGAGAGAAGTTTCTTCATACAATAGACAGTAGTTAATATGGGAACCCACAGACAGAAAACATACAAAGAGTGAAAGATCTTGACCATTGAGACTGAAAGGTATATCTTTCTCCTATCCATAACATGCTTCTGGGATCCATGAGGAAGATGAGGCAAAAGGATTTTTAAAAACCAGGTGGTGGATGACTTCAAGAAAATTTTATTTTCTAAGCATGGTCTAGTTGATGCATATGTGAACTCACAGAGCCTGGACAGCATGTGCAAACCTGCACACACTCAGGCCACACAAAATTAAACATATAGAAGACTATGTGGACACAAGATCCAACTCCAGGAAAGAAATACTTACATTTCATAGCTGTGAGGAGGGGCAAAGTCAGTGTACTCCAATGGAGTGTTAGTTTGTATATATCATTGACACTACATGGAAGGCCTTGTGTTCAATAGTATTTGGTCAGAAAAACCGAAACTCAGTGGTTTGGTTTAATTTTATGTTTTTGTCTGTTCTTTTAAGAGAGGAAGAGTATAAAATTGAATGTAGGGACTGCAGGAGAATCTAAGCAGAGTTAGAAGAGATAAAAGGATATAACCAAATATATTTTATAAAATACTCAGAAAATAAAAAGTACAGAATTAAGAAAAATCAAAAAACCCTAATAAATAAAAGCATTTTATTTATTATGGAGAAATGATGCATCAATTGATCCTCAAAAATTTAATTACTATTGCTTATCTACATGTGGATAAGAAGATTCAAAGGAACAAAGTTTCTACTAGATTCTAGATATCTATTTTTGGTTCATAACCCACATCAGAAGTAGTATGTCCAAATTCATCAACTCTTTCCACCATATAATTTTTTCTCTGATGTTCCCCATCAAAGGTAATTATCACTACAATCCTTCAAGTTGTCAAAACTTAAAAATATTTTGATGTTTGACAAATATAGTTTGTCTCTGTTGGCATAATATTTTCTTTTCAAAATGTTATATATATTTCCACCAATAAAAATTCTACCTAAGTAATAAAACTCAAATCATGAGATGGTCAAATATTTGTGATTGACAGTAGAGGTAATCTCTTTTGATTCTGCTTAAAGTTGTTTACAACATCAGTTGTATATCACATAAGCAGATTTAAAACTGTCCACAGAAGTTGATTGAATTACTAAGATATTTTCCAGGGCAAATTCACCTGATAATTTTGGAGTTGATGGTATCTATCTTTTTGGTCTCCTTTGAAGACAGTTATTCAAAATATCCAAATGCATTCATCCAGTTTCATGACCCTGGCTTGAAGAAATTTAGATCATGAAAAGACCCACTATGTTATTATAAAGAGTTCAAAGTGTATATTTTGCTTCATTCAATGCAATTAGGGCATGAAGATATTTTAACCCTAGCAGAGTAACTCTTGTGTAATAAGCACTGTTTTGTTATTGTTTTTTTAAGAAAATCTTAGTTTTAATAGTAAAGTAAAATAATTCTTAAGATTGTTGAAGCACACTTATTTGCTGCATTGACATGACATGTTATATGACCTTTTAATTCTCAAATAACTCTAACAATTGTTGGAAAAGCTCAGGAGGACTCCTACCTATCCAAAGAGCCACATGCAACTAAGGAATGATGAGAGTGGGAAGAAATAGTCTTTCCCGGAAAAGAGCACACAGATTGTTATACAGTATCATATGTCAATTCTGAAAAAACATGAATAACATTAAACATACATACATATATATATGTGTGTGTTCAGAAAAGTGTACACACATATGTATATTACACAAATATGCATGTAACAGCATTTAATAAGAACATTTAAAGAGCAAGGACTGTTTGACAGGATGCAGAAGGTGAAAAAGAAACTGAAAAGTATCTTAGTATGTTATTATAATCTCAAATAATAAAAGAACAAAGGTGAAAATAACTTACATCATATGCATATAAGAAACACTAATCTTTTTTAACTTTCTTTCTTTTTTAATTGATTTTATGGAGCTATCCATTTTTCTTTTCTCCACTTCCCTTCAACCTTCTGCTGTGGTCCCCATGCTCCCAATTTACTTAGAAAATCTTGTCTTGTACTACTTCCCACGTAGATTAGGTCCATGTATGTCTCTTTTAGGGTCCTCATTGTAGTCGATACAGAAAGAAACACTTGTTTATGCAACGATGACTTTTTTCTTTCATTTTTTTTAAAAAAGAAAGCAATCTTTCATTTTACATAACAATCCCAGTTGCCACTTCCTCCCCTCCTCCCATTCTTTCCACTTCTCCCCTACCCTACCCTCATAAACTCCTCAGAGAGGGTAATGCACATTGCTATGGGGAAGATCCAAGGCCCTCCCTACTAAACTAAGGCCGAGCAAGGTGTCCATCCGAAGAGAATGGGTCCCAAAAAGCCAGTACAAGCAGTAGGAATAAATCCTGGTGCCACTGCCAGTGGCTCCTCAATCTGTCCCAGTCATACATTGTCACCCACATTCAGAGGGCCTAGTTTGGTCCTATGCTGGTTCATTCCCTGTCCGGCTGGGGTTGGTGAGCTCCCCTTAGCTCAGGTAGACTGTTTCAGTGGGTGTCCCCAACATGGTGTTGACCTCTTTGTTCATAATCTCACTCCTCCCACTCTTTAACTGAATTTTGGGAGCTCAGCCATATAACAATCAAAACACAAACCACAGAGAATAAAGAATATTCAGAGCTGCAGAGGAAAACGGTCAAGTTGTTACTCGACCTTTTGTAATTACACCTGATCTCTCTGAGGCACATGTTTTTAAGTTTTAAAGGAACTTATGTTTTTTGTTAATTTGTCCTCAATCTCAGCTAGATTTACACAGTGTAAGTCAGTTCTGGTGGCCTTGATCTTATGAGATGCCCCAAGTGCTTATGTCCTCAGTGTTTCACTTTACCTCCTAGTATATTCTGATTTCATCACCAAAATTCTGAGAAATATTCAGTTTTAACGTTTTATTTGGATATTTCATGTCTTGTTCAACAATGATGATCGGTCCACAAGATCAAAAAGCTGCTTACAGCAAGAATTTATGCTCTCTTGTTCAATTTCATATGGTAAAAGAGCAAAAATTTTCTTGGAAGATGTTATGCAATAAACATTTATTGAATATTTGATGGCTGCCAATCGAGCTTTTAGTGGTCACTTTGATCATTGAAAAGATTGTGGACTCAGAGTCAGGGTACATATGTTAAAACAATATGACTTCCTCTAAGGCAGGACTTAGATGAAGGGTGATAGTGATCGATGCCCACATTATAATATAAAATATATTTTTATTTTTTTAGATTTTTAAAAATTATTTTATTACTTAAAAAAATACCAATCCAAATTCCCACTCCCTCCTCACATCGTTCCACCCTTCCCCTTCCAATCCTAAGAGAGGACATTGCACCCTGACCTGTGGCAAGTCCAAGGCCCTCCCTTCCACATTTAGGTTGAGCAAGGTATACATTCAAAGAGAATAGGATCCCAAAAAGCCAGTACATGCATTAGAGACAAATCCCAGTGTCACTGTCATTGGCCCCCACAGTCTATCCCAACTGCCAACCACATTCAGAGGGACTAGTTTGATCCCATGCTCGTTTATTCCCAGTCCAGTTGGATTTGGTGAGCTCCCATTAGCTCAGGCAAACTAAAATTATTACCACGTGTCAGTAACTAGGTCAACAACGCAAAAGAAGTTTTATTTGAAAAGCATAAAACAAAATTGACAGACCCTTAGACTAACAAAATAATTCAGAGACTCTTCAAGTTAATAAAATCAGATACCTATAGATAGTGAAACTAATACCACAGATATAAGAATTATTTTTAGGAATTGTTCAGTCATATCAAATTTTATAGGCAAGAATAGATAATATATTTATACCTTACCAAGATTATATTAAAAAAAAACTGTACAGAACTATAAATCTAACATAACTGAATTAGGGTCAGGTGAGGAAGCTTCATAAAGGACTTTCTTAATAAGCATGAAAACTAGAGTTTGTAATGTAAAGTCACATTGAAGAAACCAGGCAGGGTGTTTTATACTGTGTGTGCAGTGCTAAGGGTGCCTTCCTGGCAAGTAAGCCCAGCCTACTTGTGAAGATTCAGACAAGGGCAGGGCACCATGCCCTCTTTCAAGGAAGAAGGGGGAGGGAGGAGGGGTGGGGGGTAGTGGGAGGGGACCGGGAGAAGGGGAAGAAAGGAAAAAAAATTTTTTTATCTTTAATTATGTTCTTGAATGGAAAAAATAAAACAAAACAATGTATGGAAAAAAAAAAGATTCAGACAATATTTGATCATGACCTAGAAAATAAGGCAGCCGGCTTCTTAGAGCAACAACTGAAGGAGTTCTCTTACCTACGCATACATGTTCACACACACATAAGAATGGAAATACTACACAAATTATGACAAAGAAAATAGCAGATCCAAATACATTATATAATGGTAGCAGAGAAGGACTTAGCCAAAATAAAGTGTGAAAAACACCTTTTATTATAGTCACATTTAAAAATCAATCATTATTATTTTCCTTAAAATTTCTTTCATATAATATATTTTGATCATGTTTTCCCTCTCCCTTTTTTCTTTCCATTTTAATCATTGCAATAAAATATTGAGCCAAACAGTTTAAGGGAATAAAATTAATTTTGTGTCACAGTGGTAGAAGCTTGAATCATTTAGCTTTACTGTTTCTAGTTTGGTACATGGAAAGATAGAACATTGCAACACAGATCCTATATCTGGGAAGCAAGGATCTTATTTGAAAATGTGCTACCATCAAATTGCTTGTGGACAATTTTGTAAGACATTTTCTTAAATAATGATTTATGTTAGAAGGCACAGCCCACTGTGGCTACTGCCAAACCTGCAGGAGGATATAAATTATGTTAGAAAGCAGGCTGAGCAAGCCATGAGAGAGCAAGCAAGTAAACGACTTTGTTCAATGGCCTCTGCTTTAGTCCCAGCATGCAGGTCTGTCCATGAGTTCCTGCTATAACTTTCCTTACTCTGATGGAGCATTACTGGAGAACTCTAAGTTAAAATAAACTTTTTCCTTGGAAGCTGCTGTTGATCATGGTGTTTTGTCATAGCAATAGAAAAATAAGTAAGGTGGAGTTTATCACTTAATTTTAATATCTTACAATGATGCCTTCAAATATGAAAAACATCAAGGGATCAAACTACTACTAGGTCAGATTACTCATAAACTGATCAACTCCCTAAGACTGTACCTCTTACCCATAGGAAATAGTTTAATAGTTTCAAGGGAAGCTTTCTTTATATATATTCTATAATATCGTTGATATACACAGATGTTAAATATCTTATGGAAAATCTATGAAACATAATTAAAGATCATATCAATAAGACAATGTCACCATACCAAAGTGAGTTTCCTTCTATGCATGAGAGAATATTTCAATATATTTAAATAAGTAGATAGGCCGAACATACCAATGGAATAAATTATAATACTGAAATTTGTATAGAGACATAAGCAAAAAGCAAAATTTCCTTCTATGCATGAGAGAATATTTCAATATATTTAAATAAGTAGATAGTCCGAACCTACCAATGGAATAAATTATAATACTGAAATTTGTATAGAGACATAAGCAAAAAGCAAACTACTTAGCCCAAACTTCAGTTAATTAAAACCATCCTGAGGAAGCAGTACAATGCAAGTTCACACAACGGATTCTCAACAAAGTTGTAGTTAACACAAGTTACAAAAGAAATATTCAACTGTAAATGTTGCTAGGAAGAACTGAATAACAATATACAAAAAATCCAATTCTATTTTCACCATAAACAAAAAATTAGCTTATAAACAAGTGCAGAGTTAAATATTTGGCCTAAAGATTTTAAAGTATCAGAAGAAATAATGGTTTTCATACTTAAGGACATTGGAAAGGTGATATTTTGGGAAATGATCTAAAAGCAGAGAATCAAAACAACCCAAAAGAAACAATTAAGAACTCAACTGAAAATAGTCAACAAACTAAAAAGGCAATTTACAAAACAATAGAAAATATTTTTGAACTGTATATCATAAGAGGTTAATATCGACATATACAAAGAATCCATAAGAACAATCAAACAAAAAGACAAATAATATTAATATTTATTTTATCTGGGTTTGGCTCTCCTATTTTCTAAAAAAGACATAAAAGTGAATAATTCATCAAATCTACTGTCACAAATGTTGTTTGTAGAAATGTAGAAATATTAAAGAGTTTAAGAATATAAATGACGTTTTCTTAAAAATTAAAAACATACAACCATATAAACAGTGCTAACATATGGCCCAGCACACCCCTTCCTTGGAAGGTTAACAAAGATAAAATAATCAAGTTTCAAATAAACATTTGCATGTCCTTACCTTCTACTGAACTGTTTATATAGCACAAATATTTTAAACAAAATGCCTGTGAAATGATAATGGTAGAGAAAATAAGAATCAACTATAATTCAAATACTATTAATTGATAATAGAATACCAGGATTTATGCAAACTTCCTATAATAAAATATAATTAGGTGAAATGATCCAAATGTCCAACTACAAATTCTGCAAAATCTTATATAATGGCAAAACAATCATTTATAAAATCTGGTTTTCACAGATTATCGAGAATAGATAATCTGAAAAGATGAATCAATGGTCTATGAGTTAATGTTTTATACTAGGAAAAACTTGTAATGTACTAAAACTATACATAATTAGGTACTGCATATCTCAAAAGTTAGAAAAAACTCATATTTTCACCATAAATCAGTGATAAATGTTGAGTACCAACTCTGACCAGCTTGATTTAAGCCTTATACTGTGTAAAACAAAATTCCATCAATAGCATAACAGTATGCAAACCTTTATATTTGTATTCATCGACTAAAAATAAAGGAAAAGAAATGAAAGTAAAACAGCATTCTAGTTTTCAAAATGTAATTACTTCCACAACCAAAACAATAATATGTAACACAAAATGTGAAGGTAACTAAAAGCTAAGATACATTTTTTATGAAAGCAAAAATAAGTGTGAATTTTAGTTAAAATATGTAACTGTTTTTAGATATGTAAAAAAGAATATAGTGAAAATGATGTGCAAAGAGTACAAGTTAATTTTTTTGTTGTTTTGTGTTTTTTTTCCTCAAAAAATGATTGTTTTATTCTTTAAAACAATCATTATATGCTCCCGTGCTGAGGGGATCCAGAGAGAACCTTTGTCCAGTGACAGATGGAGACAGATACAGAGACCCACATCAGAGCACTGGACTGAGCTCCCAAGATCCAGTTGAAGAGCAGAAGGAGGGAGAATATGAGCAAGGAAATCAGGACCATGAGGGGTTGGTCCACCCACTGAGACAGTGTGCCTGAGCTAATGGGAGCTTACCAATCCAGTTGGATTGGGACTGAACTAGCATGGGATCAAACTGGACCCTCTGAATGTGGCTGACGATTGGGGCAGACTGAGAAACCAATGATAATGGCACTGGGATTTGTCTCTACTGCATGTAATGGCTTTGGGGGATCCTATTCTATTTGTATGCACACCTTCCTAAGCATGGATGGAGGGGGGAGGGCCTTGGACTTCCCACATGGCAGGGTACCCTGACCTCTCTTAGGACTGGAGGGGGAGGGGTCAGAGTGAGTGGGGGAGCGGGAGGGAAATGGGAGGAGGGGAGGAAGTAGAAATTTTGATTAGTTTATTAATAAAGTAATAAAAATTATTAGAAAAAATAAATATTCTCCATTAAAAAAAGAAAACGACTTTAAACGTAATCTTATGAAAATGATGAAGACTTTAAACAGGAAGTGAAAAACTCCCTTAAAGAAATGGAAGAGAAGACAAGCAAAAAGTTAGAAGAAATTAATAAATCCCTCAAAGATACCCATGAAAAAGCAATCAGACAGGTAAAGGAAACAGTTAAAGACTTGAAGACCGAAATGGAGGTAATAAAGAGAACACAAACTGAGGGAACACTGGATAAGGAAAATCTGGGTAAATGAACAGGAACTACAGAGACAAGTATAACCAACAGAATACAAGAGATAGAAGAAAGAATCTCAGGGGCTGAAGATACTATAGAGGAAATAGACTCATTGATCAAAGAAAACATCAAATCCAACAAATCCTTAACACAAAACATTCAGGAAATCTCGGACACCATGAAAAGACCAAACCTAAGAATAATAGGGGTAGAAGAAGGAGAAGAACTCCAGTCCAAAGGCCCAGAAAATATATTCAACAAAATTAAAGAAGAAAACTTTCCCAACCTAAAGAAGGATACCCCAGTGAAGGTACAAGAAGCTTGCAGAACACTAAATAGACTGGATCAAAATAAAAATCCCCTCACCATATAATAATCAAAACACAAAACATACAGAATAAAGAAAGAATTTTAAGAGCTGGAAAGGAAAAAGGTCAAGTAACATATGAAGGTAAACCTATCAGAATTACACCTGACTTCTTAATGGAAACCATGAAAGCCAGAAGGTCTTGGATAGATGTGCTGCAGACACTAAGACACCATGGATGCAAAATAGTATTAGACATGCATATGAATAAGTTTACATGTAAACATGGAATTTACACTCCTACGGTTACAACAGGGTTTTACATTGTCAACAGTATGGGTTTGTTGTAGACTCCTAAAAGGCAAAGATTGTGATGCTTAGTGTCCTCTCACCTGTCACCACCAGCTCCAGGGTATTACTGTGCTCTGTCCAGCCAGCAGAGTTGTACAAGTAACAGTTGTATCGCCCTGCATTCAGTCTTGTCACAGATGAGATGGAGAATTGTGCCTTATTGTTGTGTTCTATTTGGGTTTGTGTGTAACTGGGTTCTGGGCTTCCTTCTTTATATATCACATACACAAGGCTTTCTAGGGTTCTCTCACACCAGATGGTAACAGGACTCTCTGAGGTGATCACAGAGCCTGGATGAGCCCAAATAGTGTGTTTGTGAAGGGTCCCTGAAAGAAGCAAGAAAATTAAGAACATCTTTTTAGGACAGTTGCACATAAAAGGTCACAATTGGAAATGACACTTAAGCTGATCTATAACAGCAGAAGGTCACATAAAGACCTGACTTGTCCCTTGAATCATTAGGTCCACTGTTATTGTCCAGACAGATTTCTGCACCTCAAGTCCAGTTGTGTCACACATTCTATGACACTAGATTGAATTGTCCTGCCTCTTGATCACCACCCAACACATATGAGCTCCTTTCCTGAGATTTTATGTCTCTTGTAATATTCAAAGGAAAGGCTGGAGCTTACTCACCTGAGACCAGGAGCTCTAGGTCATAACTGGGCACTGACCACACCTGGGAGCTACTCCAGTAGTAGCCATTGAATGTAAACCTCCACCTCTTGTTGTGGGTCACAGGACCCACTCTGAAACGAGCTCCTTATAGCTTAGGGTATATATCACGTGAGGGCACAGGCCTAGAGAACTTTTCATTATCCTTCACTAGAATGAAGCTCTTATAGACCTGTTGTGAGTCACATACCCTCCTAAGGTCACCACAGGGCTCAGCATGACTGATAGGGTGACGTTGATAGGATGGACTCTTAGGAGTGAAGAAGAAGCATGTTAAGTGGAAACAGAAGGTAAACATTTAAAATTTTATTTCTTTAATTATGTTCTTGAATGGAAAAAATAAAACAAAACAATGTAAAAAATAAATAAATAAATAAATTGTTAAAAAAAAAGAAGGTAAACATTGCCTCCGCTTCTAGGAATTGAGGAGGAGACACCACAGTGAGCATCCCAGGGATGCAGAAGTGCCCTCTCACCAGTCATTACTTGCTCCAGCATGTCACTGCGTTCTGACCACACCGCAGAGTTGTAAGAGTAACAGTGATATTTTCCTGCATGATGCTTTTCCACGGATGTTATTGAGAACATGGCCTTGGTACGAGGATCTTTTGGAGTTTGACTGTCCCAGCATGGTAGGCTTTCTTCTTTATAGAGGAAATACATTGGTTGCTTTCCCTTGGTCCCCTCACAGAAGATGGTCACATTATTTTCTGAGGCAATCATAGATCCTGGCTCGGTCCTCAAGGTGAGTTTCTTAAGTTTCCCTAGAAGGAAGTAGGAGAGAAGGATGTGGGCTTCAAACAGTTTCAGTGTAAAGATCAAACTTGCTCCTGATCTTGAACTTTACCCATAAATAGAAAAAGAATCAATAACATCATGGGAAGAAACATCATTCTCCTGACCCTCCCAGGTTCCATTCTTATTATGCCCTCCCTCATTTCCTATACAGTGACTCTCATGGTCTGTATACTATGTCAACTGACTCAGGACCCCTGAATCCTCAGAGACATCACACACCATGATCTCCATTGGGAACCTGTGTCTAGTAGAATATTATTTCACATAGAGTCTGAGGTGCCCTCACCTGAGATTAGAAGTTCCAAGAGGTCACTCCCTTCTGACAAATGCTGAGGATTACTTGTGTAATATCCATAGCATCTGAACCTCCACCTTTGGCTGGACGTCATTGGACTCAGTTGTAACTTGGCAAAGAACAACCCAGTGTGTTTATCTTGTGAACTCTGACGGCACGAGAACTTCTAATCAACCTTAGTTAAAATGAACCAGTTGTATGAATGATTTGAGGTACAAGAGAGTGTCACAGACATTCCTACAGTTACAACAGGGTCTGGCAGTGTCAACAGTATGGGTTTGTTGTAGACTCTTAAAAGAAATATACATGGAAAATCAAAGGGGACCACACAGTCTAAAAAAAAAAAAGAATAAAACAATCATTATATGTTGTGTATGTGTCTTTTCCTGGGCCAACACAATCTAACATCAGTTCATCTCTAAAAGAATAATGATGACAGATCTCAGAAATTAGTGTGCTTAAGTACTGATAATGAACTGAATTTCTTTGTTGGTGCTATTAGTAGACGTGTAAGTGAGTCACTACTGACAGGAGAGTGGGGGTCTAAAAGGTAGCTACCACACAGAAATGTGCATCCAGGGTGGGACAATGAATTGTGACAACTTCAACCCCGGAGTTCTTGTATTCTGGAGAAAAATCAACTTAGTCAGAGATCATCTATTTCTTAAGAATCATTTAATACTTCAATAACCTTGTGGATAGGGATCCTGAGTCTTCCCTCTTCCTGAGCTTTGTAAATTTCATTTTGAATACAGAAGAAATATGTAGATATCATTTGTGTGTGTGTGTGTGTGTGTGTGTGTGTGTGTAAAAAGGCAGATATAAAAGAATAAATGCAAAAAGTACTATATGATGACAATCAAAAATAGTTTTCAGGAAATGTACATTGCAAAAGAGATGAATCAGAAGGCACTGAAAAAAATTCACACTTGAAAATATTTTACAAACCTTTCTGCATTAATATTTAACTTTGTACCAAGTAACTATGTAGAGGGTTACATGGTCAAGCTTGCTCTCTTAAAATATGGAAATTAATTCAATGTGAGTTTTATTTTCTCTTTATCTCAATGAGTATAGTAACCGTCATACAAACTTCCATAACATTCTGTAATGTAAGATGGGAGTAGGTAATAGATATAGCACATTTCTGATAGAAATCCATTAATAATTCATTTCCTGCACACCTCTGGGTGTGACAGAAGCTGTTAATAAATGCTCTAGCATACTCTCTCTGGTGTGTTTTGCACTAAATCCACGACACAGAGGAATAAACCTGAGAGGATAAAATAGTGTGTTCATTTGTTGAATAGTTCAAACAAAGAGTTATTGAACCATTTTTCTTTTTAAGACAGGGATGGATTTGATTTAAACTGTTCTACATTTTTATTATAAGTAAGACTTGCCTTGTGTTTGAAAGAATCTTTCTAATTATATACATATATGTGTATATGCATATATACATATATATGTATATATATATATATACATACATTGATAATTTATGAGGAAGCCTAAGAGGAGACGTAGTTTTATTCAGGAAATAAATGCATGAAATGATTTGTATTAGTTTTGCAAATATCTGATTCCTATGAGGACCATTCCAACTGTTTAGGTCTCTCTGTAAATCCATGGTTTTCATGACTCTTTCCTTCTATGAAGATCTATTTCACATCCATTGCTATCCTTAATGGAGCTGTTAAATTTCTTCTCATCATTCTTTAGTCGTTAGGGGTGAGACTTACAGAGAGTTTGTAGCTATTTATCTTTTTTAGGGTCGGGTCATAACAATGTTTGTTTCTAGTCTTTGACCTTATCATTATTCTTTTTCTAATGTGTCTTTTTCTTTGGTTCTCCATTATGCGTTTTAAAATACTCTTTTTGACCCTTTATAACCCCATGTTCTGAAGAACAGTAAGATACAATAAAGTGTTTCATGCTAGTAATCATTTATTTGCTAATTTTGTGATGAAGGAAAAGGTTTATAAAGGAACACTATATCAGTATTACAAGGTCAGATTTGAAATTTTGTATAGGATCTTAAAATCAAAAGTTTAAGAAAAACAAAATTAAGAATATTTCACTACAGGAGGGAAGGCAAGGGCTAAGACATGTTAGGTTATCTTTCTTGAGTTGAAGTGAAAATAAATGTGAAGTGAAAAGAAATGTT
Organism: Ondatra zibethicus; assembly: GCA_004026605.1. Classification (NCBI taxonomy): domain Eukaryota; kingdom Metazoa; phylum Chordata; class Mammalia; order Rodentia; family Cricetidae; genus Ondatra; species Ondatra zibethicus. The sequence goes on along the minus strand of PVIU01010698.1, from coordinate 39,078 downwards.
TTAAGGTCATGTAAATTTTATACAGACTGTGTCAGCAAGTGCAAGACTTCATAGGCAGGAAAGTCATCATGAAGTCCTCCCACCTGTAGCTGAGGGCCTATTAATAGTATTTATCTTCTGGGAGAGGAAGAGTTTCCTTCCACATCCTTAAGCATGTGGACCCTGATGCGTAGAGCATCCTTCAGTCGATAGCCACACACCTCAATACACACAACCATCCTTACCTAGACCTGATAGATTTAAAAGCAAATGAAGACACCATGTTGGGTGGGCATGGAATCATGAAGGTATCTGATAGAAGTTGGGGAAGGGTATGAATATGATCAAAATAAAGTTTGTGCAACTCTCAAGGAATTAATAAGAGTATATAAAAAGAAGTTCATGTAAAGTTAGAAATCACTTCCTGTTTCTCTAAAACTGTAACTTTCCCTGTTTCTTATAGCATTTTCTAACATTTGTCACCATTGTTGACACTGTTTGATCTACAAAATTCAATAATTTTCAAAGAATTTTTCTTCAAAATATTTATTCTTTACAACAAAGAGATCAGGAAAAATAATACACTTACCCTTTTGCTAGTTTACTTATTTATTTGAAAATGCCTTTTATTAGGCAATATAAGAAGCATATAGATATTAGAATCAGTTAAGTGAGATACCCATCAGCTTTGCAGAAATAAATTCTACTTGCTACCTAGTGGGTAATTTGGGGAATATTTTGAAGGTAGGACTAACTCCTATTCTTGTTGAAGTGAATCAGATCACACAGGAATGTTATCATGAATGCTGCAAAAAATTCAATCATGCAACAAATCAAATACCAAAGCTTTCATTTGAAAATAAAAACAATTTATAAATTGTTAAGTTTGAGTTGTACTAAGGAGAACACGGGAAAATTGGTAGTCCTTCAATACAATTTTGAAGCTATAAACACAGATGTGATTATAGAAGGAGTGGATATGTAGAGACAAAATCAAAAGTGGGTATAAAAAAAGCACTTCAAAATTAAGAGACAGAGAATTAAAGAAGTCAATTAAATGGTAATTGACAAGAAACTATTATGATAAATTATCTAGTAGGATATTGAATTGTTGAAACTGAATGAAGGAAATTGGTAAAGAGACAGTATTAGAAAACACTAACAGGTGATTTTTCAAATGACCATTTCAAAGGACACACACACACACACACACACACACACACACACACACACGCCAGTATAGAAATGTGAGAAAATAGTGTTATTTATATTACAATGCCCAACAGATTGTTCATACAGGGTACCAAAGAAAAAGGATTAGTTCATTGGGGTACTGTAGAAATAAGATGGTGAACTATTCTTAGAGATAGCTAAAATACTACATGAACCCTTTTTAGAATAGCTTATTTTTCAATTTGAGGAAACCTGTGAGCTAGGTGTAAAACCATTAAGCTGGCAGCAGAAATGACTGGGTAAATTAACATGAAAGAAAAAATTCCATATATCTAGTAATTGGCTATCCACTAAACCAACTTACCACAGTAATACATAAAAATATTATTCCAGCCTAATTGTGATTTCCTCTCTGCCTCTGCTCCCAGTCCCTAATCCCCACCTCAGTTATTAACCCCATCTCCTCCTCCATTCTCTTAAAAAAAAAGTCAGGCCTCCCATGCCTATAAGCCAGTCAAGTCATATCAATTTGATACATAGTTTTCATATTTTATTCTTCTATTTACCTTTGAAATTGTAATACCTGATTCAACTGGCAATCACCTCCAATACCATTAATTATAAATTTCTGTAATGGGCTCAAACATTGCAACTGTCTTAATTCTCACTTGTCTTCTGCTGATGGTATGAGAGTTTAGCTCTGTTCTAGGGAAGTGACTAATATATGGAAAGCAACGCCCTCATGCTGTGTTAAAATTTCCCTTTTTAGATAATTAACTGATAATTGAATTCCTAAATCTCCATGTTTATGAAACAGAAACAAGCATTTTATATTTTAGGAAAACCTATAACTTGCAACTCTAACTTTGAAATAATTAGATGAGATTTATGCCCAGAAAGTAGACAAGCCATATTTTATGAGAAATGTTATTAAGTTTTTCCTTTAAAGGTACTTCCAGTGCTATTTTCATTGAATTAATGATCAAAAACACTATAAAATGATGCCATTTATGTCTATCAAAGTGAGTGAAGTCCAGTAAAATGTGATAATAATAAATACACTGATTTAATAATGGCCAAAGTAATGTCATCCATTATTGAAAAGAAAACAAGCATATGATGAATAAAGGAAAATGTGTTTGTGTTAGCATTTTAGCAACATCTGTTACAAAAATATCCTAGATAAACATTATATATGAAAGAAATAGTTTTTATTCATATTTGGCAAAATTTCAGTTCATGTTTCTTTGGTTGCTTGAAAGCCATACATTTACACATTTTTTTGTAGTAGAACATCATAGAAGAGGCATGATCAGAGGAGAAAGAGAAAGAGCAAGGAAAATGCCAGAAATTTTCTTAAATGCAGAACCCAGCTTGCACCTTCTACCAAATTGTGCATCTAACACATTCCATTGCACCTCACTGACAGGATAAAAATGAAACAATTTATGAGTCTTTGGAGAACATACCTGGCACATAACTGTTGAATTGCTCAAAATTGTGTCACTAATTTTAAAACCATGAAATAAATCAAACACCAATAATAGTGTGTAAATTCCAACCATAAATGCTGATGGGGTTTCAAAGCACCAAGTTTTCTCTCCTGTGCTACCATCCACTTGAGATGATCACTCTCAATACTTACAAGCCATCTTTCATAGGTGTTGGAAAATAAGAGAAAAATCAGAAATGGTGGTATATCCATAAGAATAGCTATCCCCAAGAAATCATAATAAATTACCTAGAAATTCACAAAATGAAATGAAATGACTTCAGTTGCATATGTTCATATAAAAATATCAAACCTGAAAGGTGATGGCCTATGATCCTAGCCTCGTGGTATCCTGGAAATTTAGAATTATGAATAGAGAAGAATTAGTGATCACTAGAATTTCTGTAGTGGAGACAAAAGAAATAAGTGGGTGGAGCAAGGTTAACCTGTAGGACCATGGAGTTCTTTTGTATGATTCTGTAATGAACATGCCATTTTATACTCTAATAAACACAGTAAATATACAGCACACATACTGGAAACCTGAATTATCCATGAAATTTAGTTGATAATCCAGTCATATATTAGTATTTTTTCATTAGCCATCATTAGGTCTCTACTGTGCCAAGATGTTAATAGGGAAAACTGTACCAAGATAGAAGTGATAAGACGGTGTGTGTATGCTATATTTTATACTCAGAGCTTCTGTAAAATATAGATATTTTATTACTTAACAAAAATTTATAGAAATCATGTTCTTTCTTTTAGAATTTTTAGAATTTAGTATGATTTTTCTCTGGTGATACTGTGAATTGTAGTTATTTCAGTCCACTAAGACATATCCAGGTGCGACTATATCAGTGATTAAATGTGATTTCACTGAGCATGTGCATATAGCATGAAACATGAGAACTGAAGTTGGTGTTAAAGGAGAGTGGAAGATGGACAGCTTTGGGTAATGGTCAGTACTGCAACAGAACAATCATTTAGACAGCATCTTCTTCTGATGAATTAATTGTATGATTATACACATCCTCAAAATTGTTTTTTCCTTTAATTATCAGAATATTTGCAAAGTTTTCTGTACAGAATTTCTAATAAATGTTAAAACTAACAAAGGACTTACTAAGCATATCAAAACAGTTATTTACTGATATTCTACGGTGAGAGAAACTAATGATTATTAGGTTAAAAAAATAAAATTTCACTCAGGAGCACTCTAGCCACCCTGGGGCCACCCTGAGGCCTTAAGGTCTGGCTGGTGGAAAGACATACACCATTCGCCTGTTATTCTGTTCAGGAGCGTGGATCTCATTATGATGAGCAAATAGTGGTGGGGAAAGCTGAGAGAAAGAGAAGCTGAACTGTTCATGTGTTGTGGAAAAAGACAGACCTGAAGAAGTTAAGGCAGTAAGGAACACGCTGCTATGGGTGGCCTGCTTGACCGCTGGGTCCATGGTGACTTCTGAGCTCAGGCTACTGCCAAGGGTCGTGTCTCAGTTCACGGTCCTACCATTGCCAAATTCTGTGTGGACATCCAAGTCCCATGTTGCCATCAAAGACAACAATTGTTCCCAGTGTCTGTGTTGCCACCTGTGCCTAGATAGGTGTCCAATGGTCATGTAGTTGTTGGAGTCATGCTGGTCTGAGTGACCTGTGCTAGCACCTAGGGCCATGGTGTAGTCTGGGCCAGGCTGCTGTTTAAGGTCATGTCTGGTTCCTTGGATATACAACAACCAGGGTCTGAGTCAACATCTGTGGTTCTATTGCAACTGAGGGCTGTGTGATTGCCTGGGGTCTGATTAGCCACTCAGGGTCATGTTCATGCCGAAGGGCATTGCTGCAGCTGTGGTCATACAGATTTGTGCGGCACCCACTACTACCCAGTGCCATGATGACCTATGCAGCCAAAGCAGCAAATGGGGGCCATGTTGGGGTCCTTGGACCTACTGCTGTCAGGGTCTGTGTTGATGGTCATAGCTCCTGATGTGGTCAAGGATCAACCAGATTGCCAGTGTCTGGGGCCATATTAAGGTCCAAGTGCCACACAGAAGCTGGGGCTGTACTGATTTGAGTAGACTATACTGCCTCCTGGTACAGTGGTGACATCTAGACTCAGTTGCTGCAGAGGACCATGTCTGGGTCCATGGACCTGCTTCACCTGTGGTCTGTGTTGTCTACCTTAGGGGGCCATAAGAACTTTGTATGTAAAATCAAATGGTCATGCTGAGCTGGCCCACCCTAGCTTCCCTGGGAAAGCTGGTTCTGTCCCTCACTGAGCACTACATAAAGTGACCTGACCTCAACCTTCACAGGAGAGCTGTCACTCACCACCCCCTGCCCTTGGAAGTGATAGCCACAACCCTCACCATGGGCTAAGGAGAACTGACCCAGATGGCATAGGGGAGCTTACTCTAACCTTTCTCTAGAGTAGGGAGGCCACAGTGACATGGATTGACAAGTTTAGCTTCCATCCAGGCCTACATCTGGGCTTTAGGTTGGTCCATGCTAACATCCAATCCATGTAGGACCTGCTGGGACATGTGAAGCGATTGGTCCTGTGGAATGATGCCAGTAGGATATCAATGACTTCGGTTGTCCATGGGATAACCCAGAGGAATTTCAGTGAGGATTCCACTGAAGATGGTGTACCAAAAACCAGAGGCCTTGAAACATATCAATGACTCATTGAAATAAGCATTTCCTAGTAAAGCTGATTGGATAAAAGGGTTTGCTATGTGTCACACTGATGCTGCCAATGCCACCAAAAGGAAAAAGAGGTGTTTGAGAGGCAGAAAAGATGGACGAGCAAAGAGTTTTTTCTTTGTTTGTTTATTTTATTGGTTTTGCTTGCTTGCTTCCGTTTTTTGTTTTGTTTTCATTAGAGCCCTTTTAAAATTTTATTTGGGGGAGCACTGCAGAGGTGAGGGGAGGATATGGAGCAGGGACTGGGAGGTAACTGGAATTAGCATGTATTATGTGAAATTCCCAAAGAATCAATAAAGAAATTGAGATAAATTTAAAAATGTAAAACAACATTTATTAGAAGTTGAGTCAGACTCACCTGGATCATCTTGATTGTTGTACATGTGCAGGCACATGCAAGAACCCGAAAGCTGTGCTCAATGCAGTGGGCCTGTCTTGGAGAACATAAGTAATAGAACTAATCAGACATATAAATATGATTATACATAATTTTGAAACAGATTCAACAGGTAAACAAAATGTATATATAAACATACATATGTAAAACATAACATACAAAAGTTATGCATATGATTCTGCATATTGCTATAATTTTAAGCCTAAAATGTCAAAATTTATGCTATATTACAGTAAAAAATCAATATATATAAATATTTGTACAAGTAATATGTTTTGTTTAATAGTTGCAAACAATTCACATATGTCATTTTGTATTTAATTATTACCATATTAGTCTTTCTTTTTAATAGTTTCATAATCTTAATTTGGAATTCTCTGATTTTGCCTTATTAGCTATAGATGTTTTTTAACTGAATTCATTTCAAATCAGCTGTTTCCTATGAACAGATGGAAATCTTGTGGCATCTCCAGCAATTGAGTCATTGATATGACATCACTATTACTAACTTCCCCGTACTTTTCCTTGCATAATCTGTAAACCAGCTCTTACCTACATTTTAGCTTCCCAAAAATCCTCTTTTTGGGCAGTTGAGGTCAATATTATAAAAAGAAGAAAAAACGAGTAGATTTTAATGCAACTACTTATTAACCTTAATTGCCTGAATTTAGGCATTTTTTTCCTAATAAATTGCAAACATGCCACTTGATTTCCAATTTTGATGAGAACTAGAATAAAACCTTCTATTAATAAACTAAGCTCCAAACATCGAATTTAGTGCTCTCATGTATTTAACCTTATAAACTGATCATAACCTTTGTGTTTATAGCTCTTTTATTAATAGTAGCATGTCCAGAAATTCTTGTTACCTTATCAGGATTACAGTAAAACAAATCGCATAATATTTCACTTTAAACATGCATTGAAACTTGTTTAAATCTTAAAATGTGAAGAAAATTTTGGGAAAAATAATATATGCCAAAAAATAGACCAACCTATCAGAATTCTGTTATAAAAGATCATATTCACAAACATTTTATTGTCTAAATTGTATCTTATATCAAAATGCTATTAATCGCCTTAGTATGAACTATAGCAAAGCATTGCACATCCTGTTTGATAAAAGTGCAGAGCTTCCCACAGTCTCCAGAGTACCATTTGATCACAGCCACCATCATTCAACCCTGACACATATTGATATTCATGTATCAAGAACTTACATCTCCGACATACTGACAAATTATTTCTAACTTTAACAGAAACCTATGAAGGAAAGTAGCATCTTAGAAGTCAATGACAAAAATCATATTATTGCAGAGGTGGATCAGCACTTTTTCTCCAAAACAGTGCTTTCTTTCCTAATCTGAGAGAAAAACAAAAATAGAAAACCAAAAGGCCTCTCATTTGATGTTACAGCTTTTGTTTTATCATATTATATTTTATTTTGTTATATAAAATGAATGAATGAATGAATGAATGAATGAAAGAATGAATGAAAACCTAGTCCCCAAGGTAAAAGAACCAATTAAACTGTCACTTATACCTGCTGGGAGAAGGAATATCAGTTTTTTCCAATAGAGTAACACTGAGTGTATCAACAACTGCAGGACAGGCCTCATATTCCAGAGTAGTTGAAAAAAATATAATTAAACAATACAGGAATATTTTGTTTCTGTTTGTTTTTGTTTTGTTTTCTTAGGTGCAGTTTTATTTTATTTTGTTTCTTTTTGGTTGAAGTTTCAGTTGTTTTCTTGATTTTGTTGCGGTTGTATTGTTTGCTGTTTGTTTGGTTTTTGACAGAACTTAAAGTTTTGAGGGTAGGAAGAGAAAGAAGATCTTGAAGGATTTGGGGGATGGGAAGAATAAAATCAAGATATCCCTAAATTTAAAATTTTCTTTAAATAATAGATTTTTTAAAAATACACAAGGCCTTTTTTATTGATCTTATGCTTTATGTATCACTATATGCATGTATAGTTTTACAATAAAGTAAAAAAAGTAACCACATCATACAATTTATATAAAATCAGATAGTTATATAGATCCAATACTCATTACAGACCTATTGAATATGTCAAAGAGACGTAAAAGTTTAGGTAAATCAGCTCTATTTGAAATAAAACTGAAAATACAAAATAATTGAATAAATTAGAGTTACAGTTGTAGATTTTCAGGAGGAATATTATTCTGTCTTATAAACAGATCATACTCTGTAGTAGATTATGTGAGATTGAAATATGTTTATTCAAATGAATTATTAAGCTAAAGTTCAGAAGAAGAAATCTATCTGGATAGTTTGGGCTTTGTCTGCTTAACAACCATCTCTCATTTGGCTATAGATGTCTTCATTTTTATCTTTTGCTAAAATACATAAGATACATATAAATTGGCTAATATTAAATATAACAAGATTGCTCTAATAATCAATATCATTGTGCTCATTTTTCAAAAATAATTATTTTCAAAATTTATTTGCAGAAATAAAATTCTGTCTTAATCTCCATTTTATCTCGCTGATTTTTTCATTTTAGTTTTTCCTTGTAAAATAAAACATAACATGTATTCTACTTACACTTGAAAGGAAGCAATTACAAAGCCATATGTTTTCTTAGGTAAAACTTAGCTCAAGCTCCATTTGCTCGTAGTATTAGTGTGATGTTGCTTTATTATTATCACATGTAATCAATGGGGACATGAGTACTTAGCAAATGTTAGGCTCATACCAAATATCGGACACTCTGCTTTAGGGATATGTTTTGAATTTCCAGATTAGTTCACCACCTGAAAATAATATTTTCAGTTTTGTTGCACTAGTAACATACACTATGTAAAGAAACATAAGTTTGACTTTTAAGAAAATTAACTACATCACTATGCAAATAAATAAAGCTATGTGAATCCTTAAAATCCAACATTTACATCTGGGTTTTATCATGCTGAAAGTTTATAAATCAAATTTTAGATTAAATTATTGGAAAAAGGTAGCAAATACTCCTTTCTAGATGCGAATAACAATAGTAGATCTTAAATTCTGAGAGTTTGATTAGTTTATTTTTGCAACAGATATCTTGATATTGGCATATATTGCAGAAGAAAGGGTTGTAGATTATGCACATTTAGAAAACTCCATAGCATAGATGTTTTGCACTTTCTTGGTATAGGAGGTTCTTCTGTTTATGTGTTGCTTTCATTGGTTGAATAAAGAAACTGCCTCGGCCTTTTGATAGGGCAAAAATCAGGTAGGCAGGGTAGAGAGAACTGAATTCTGGGAAGAAGAACAGTGTGGCAGACACCATGGTTCTCCTGCCCGAGACTGACGCTGGTTAGAATAATTTCCGGTAAGTCACGACTTTGTGATGAACACAGATTAATAGAAATGGGTTAGATCAGGATGTAAGAGTTGGCCAAGAAGAGGCTAGATATAATGGGCCAGACAGTAATTTAATTAATACAATTCCTGTGTGGTTATTTCGGGTGTAAACTAGCCAGGTGGCCGGGAGCCCGCTTCTCTTACTACACTTTCTCTCCAAAACAATATTAATACTTACCCTTATAGAGAGTATGTTACCTGCCAGAGAGAGCAATCTGTAGCTACCTTTCATTGGGATTATCTAGGTTGCAAATATGTAAGAAATTAATTTCTTTATATTGTAAATTAATATACCTTACATTAGTAAATTGAGAAAATTCCTTCTTTCATAAACTGCATCATTTAATGGATGCTATACAGAAGCTATTGACATAGATTTAATAATTTTAAGATTTATTTTTTTCTTTCCTACTTTTTTTTTACTTTTAAGATTATAATATAATGACAATATTTGAACCTTACTTTTAATACCTCTAAATACTACCATATACATTTTCACTCTCTTTCAAATTCAAGGTCTCTGTTAACGTAATTGCAATCATATATATGTATATATATGATATGTAATATACATAAGCACATATATACATATATTTATATGTGTGTATGTGGATATGTATACATATATATGTATGCACACACATATATTATATATATATTCCTAAACTCAACCATACTAATTTCCAAAGTAGTGGTACAAGTTTGCATTCCCACCAGAAAGGATGAGTGTTCCCCTTACTCCATATCCTTTCCAGAATAAGATATCATTGGTGTTTTTATCTTAGCCATTCAGACAGGTATAAGATGGTAGTTCAGAGTTGTTTTGATTTGCATTTCCCTGATGGCTACGGATATTTTACATTTTCTTAAGTGTCCTTTGGCCATTTGAGATTCTTCTGTTGAGAATGCTTTGGTTAGTTCTGTACCCCATTTTTAAATTGGGTTATTGAGAATTTTGATGTCTAATTTCTTGAGTTCTTTATATATTTTGGATATCAGTCATTTGTCTGATGTGGAGTTGGTGAAGACCTTTTCCCATTCAGTGGGCTGCCTATTTGTCTTACTGACTCTGTCCTTTGCTTTACAGAAGCTTCTCAGTTTCAGGAGGTTCCATTTATTTATTGTTGATGTAAGTGTCTATGCCACTGGGGTTATATTTAGGAAGCAGTCTCATGTGCCCATACATTGAAGGCTACTTCCTTGATCATGAATTGAAGGCTACTTCCCACTTTCACATCAATAAGGTTAAGTATGAATAGATTTATATTGAAATCTTTAATCCATTCAGACCTGAATTTTGTGCATGGGAATAGATATGGGTCTATTTTCATTCTTCTACATGTTGACATCCAGTTATGCCAGCACCATTTGTTGAAGATGCTTTTTTTTCCATTGTATAATTTTAGCTACTTTATCAAAAATCAGTTGTTCATAGGTGTTTGAATTAATACCTGGGTCTTTGTCCAATTTCCATGAGTTTCCAGGCTTTCTGAGTGTAGTTTTGTTGTTAAATTCTAATCTTAATCCATAGTGATCCGATAAGACACAGGGAGTTACTTCATTTTTTTTTTTTTGATATCTGTGGAGGTTTGCTTTGTTACTGAGAGTGTGGTAAGTTTTAGAGAAGGTTCCATGAGGTTTTGAGAAGAAGGTATATTCTTTTGTGTTAGGGTGGAATGTTCTGTAGATGTCTGTTAAGTCTTTTTGATTCATGGTATCTATTAGTTCTCAGTTAAGTTTCTGTCTGGTGGCCTGTCGATGGGTGAGAGAGGAGTGTTGAATTCTCCTACTATTAGTGTGTGGTATTTGGCATGTGATTAAGATTTAGTAATGTTTCTTTTACATATGTGAGGGCTCTTGTATAAAAGCCACAGATGTTCAGGATTGAGACTTCATCTTGAATGATTGTTCTTGTTAGGAGTACAAAGTGTCCTTCTCCATCTCTTCTAATTGATTTTAGTTTGAAATCTACTTTGTTAGATATTAGGATAGCTACACCCACTTGTTTCTTAGGTCCATTTGATTGGAAAACCTTTCCCCAACCCTTTACTCTGAGGTAGTGTCTGTCTTTGAGGCTGAGGTGTGTTTTTGTATACAGCAGAAGGCTGCATCCTGTTTTTGTATCCATTCTCTTAGCCTGTGTCTTTTTATAAGAGAATTGAGTCCATTGATATTAAGAGATATTAATGACCAGAGGTTGTTAATTCCTGTTATACTTTGGTAGTAGTGTTTGTGTGTTTCCCTCTTTTGGGTATTGTTGCCTTTTTTGTGGGTGCAATTAGATAACTTGTACTGGGGTTTTCCTTCTAGTACTTTCTGTAGGGCTGGGTTTATGGATATGTATTGTTTAAATCTCCTTATGTCATAGAAAATATTATTTTTTCCATCGGTGGCCATTGAAAGCTTTGTTGGGTATAGTAGTCTGGGCTTGCATCCTTAGTCTCTTAGTGCCTGTAGCACATCTTCCCAGGACCTTTTGGCTTTTAGGTTACTCAAACTTTTTCCCTTTGCAGCTCTTAATATTCTTTCTTTTTACTGTGTGTTTTGCATTTTGGTTATTTTGTGGTGAGGGAAAGTTTTTTTTTTTTTGATCCAGTCTATTTGGTGTTCTGTAAGCTTCTTGTACCTTTAGAGAGATATTTTCTCTAGGTTGGGAAAGTTTTCTTCTATGTCTTTGTTGAATATATTTTCTATGCCTTCGAGTTGCAGTTCTTCTCCTTCTTCTATTCCTATCTTTCTTAGGTTTGGTCTTTTCATGGTGTCCCAAATTTCCTGAATGTTTTGTGTTAAGAATTTGCTGGATTTAATATTTTCTTTGACCAATGAATCTATCCTCTATTAAATCTTCAAACCTGAGATTCTCTCTTCTATCTCTTGTATTCTGTTGGTTATATTTGCCTTTTGAGGTCCTGTTTGTTTACCCAGATTTTCCATATCCAGAATTCCCTCTGTGTTTTCTTTATTGCCTCTATTTCGGTCTTGAAATATTTGGTTCACCAGTTTGATTGTGTTTTCTTGGGTTTCTTTAAGGAATGTATTATTTTATTTTTATTTTTTTGTTTGTCTTTTCCTCCATTTCCTTAAGTGAGTTTTTTATTTCCTCTTTAAAGGTCTCCATCATCTTTATAAAGTTACATTTAAAGTTGTTTTCTTATGCTTCTTCTGGGTTAAGATGAGTAAGTCTTTCTGTTTTATGATCAATGGGTTCTAGTGTTACCATGTTGTTTTTTTAGGTTGTTGGATGAATTCTTGCATTGGCGCCTACCCATCTCTTCATTCAAATGAGGCTGGAAGTATCTTTACATCTTGGTCCAATCCTTGCAGTGTCTGTCTGCATCTTTGGGAATTGATATTTGTCTGCTCTGTACTGTCAATATCTGTGTCTTAGGGAGCCACTGAGGTCTCTCTGAGTCTGCTCTCCTGGTTCTCTCTCTTGTTTTTCTCTATTGGTCTCTTCAGCGCTGTAGCAAGCTGTGTTTCAGAGTTCCACTGAAGTAACAGGTAGACAGGCAAGTTCGGGCTTGGGATGGCATTAGTAGCTTGCAGAGTCCTGGGGATGGGGATGGGGATTGGGGCAGTCTACCTGGTGGAAATTCTCCTACTGGCTGGCTAAAGAAACTGAGTCAGTTGGGGGAGGGACCCTGGCTTTTGTCTCACTTTTAAGGTCCTAGAGAGTGGGGTGTCCCACCGCATAGGCTCGTCACTCATCTCTTAGTTAGTTCCCTCAGTATTGGAGCAAGCTGTGTTTCAGAGTACCACTGAGGTTGCACGTGGATAGGCCAGTTTGTGGGCACGATGGGTCTAAAGCCCTTATATTTTAGATGGATTCTGTAATATTCCAAGGTCATCATAGTTTATATTACTTATACTGTTTTTTAAAGGTTTTGTATTTTTATTTTTATTTAGTTTTTTCTATGATATTTATTGAGCTCTACATTTTTCTCTGCTACCCTTCCTGCCACTCCCCTCCCTCCTTCAATCCTCCCCCAAGGTCCCTATGCTCCCAATTTACTCAGGAGATCTTGTCTTTTTATACCTTCTACTTCCCATGTAGATTAGATCTATGTAAGTCTCTCTTAGTGTCCGTATTGTTGTCTAAATTCTCTGGGATTGTGGTTTGTAGGCTGCTTTTCTTTGTCTTATGTTTAAAAACCACCGATGAGTGAGTACATGTGATAATTGTTTTTCTGTGTCTGGGTTACCTCACTCAAAATAATGCTTTCTAGTTCCATCCGTTTTCCTGCAAAATTCAAGCTGTCGTTATTTTTTTATGTTGTGTAGTACTCCATTGTGTAAATGGACCACATTTTTTTTATCCATTCTTCGATCAAGGGGCATTCAGGTTGTTTCCAGTTTCTGCCTATGACAAACAAAGCTGCTATGAACATAGTTGCACACATGTCCTTGGGGCACAATTGAGCATCCTTTGGATATATATCCAAAAGTGGTATTACTGAGTCTTGAGGAAGGTTGTTTCCTAATTTTCTGAGAAATTGCCACGCTGACATCTATAGGGGTTGTACCAGCTTGCATTCCCACCAGCAATGCAGAAGTGTTCCCTTTTCCCCACAACCTCTCCAGCATAAGTTGTCATCAGTGTTTTTGATGTTGGGCGTTCTTACAGGTGTAAGATGGAATCTCAGAGTTGTTTTGATTTGCATTTCTCTGATGACTAAGGATGTTGAACATTTCCTTGAGTGTCTTTCAGCCATTTTAGATTCCTCTGTTGAGAGTTCTCTGTTTAGGTCTGTACTCCATTTTTTTATTGGATTATTTGTTCTTTTGGTGTACAGTCTTGAGTTCTTTGTACATTTTGGAGATCAGACCTCTGTCTGATGTGGGGTTAGTGAACATCTTTTCCCATTCTGTAGGCCATCGTTTTGTCTTGTTGACCGTGTCCTTTGCTTTACAGAAGCTTTTCAGTTTCTGGAGGTCCCATTTATTAGTTGTTTCTGTCAGTGTCTCTGCTGCTTGTGTTCTGTTTAGGAAGTGGTTCCCTGTGCCAATGCATTCAAGTGTACTTCCCACTTTCTCTTCTATAAGGTTCAGTGTGGCTGGCTTTATATTGAGGTCTTTGATCCATTTGGATTTGAGTTTTGTACATGGTGATAGATATGGGTCTATTTTCATTTTCTACATGTTGATATTCAGTTATTCCAGCACCACTTGTTGAATTGCTTTCTTTTTTCCATTTGATATTTTCTGCTTCTTCATCAAATATCAGGTGTTCGAAGATGTGTGGATTGATATCTGGGTCTTCTATTCGGTTCCATTGGTCCTCCCGTCTGTTCTTATGCCAGTACCACGCTGTTTTCAGTACTGTAGCTCTGTAGCATAGTTTGAAGTCAGGGATTGTGATGCCTCCAGAAGTTCTTTTGTTGCCCAGGATTGTTTTGGCTATTCTGGGTTTTTTGCTTTTCCAAATGAAGTTGAGTACCGTTCTTTCAACGTCTTTGAAGAATTTTGTTGGGATTTTGATGGGCATTGCATTGAATCAGTAGATTGCTTTCAGGAGGATTGCCATTTTTACTATATTAATTCTGCCTATCCAAGAGCATGGGAGGTCTTTCAATTTTCTGTTGTCTTCTTCAATTTCTTTCTTCAAAGATTTAAATTCTTGTCATATAGTTCTTGAGGTCCTAACTAGAGCAATAAGACACCAAAGGGAGATCAAGGGGATACAAATTTGGAAAGAAGAAGTCAAACTCTCACTGTTTCCTGATGATATGATAGTTTACATAAGTGATCCCAAAAATACTACCAAAGAATTCTACAACTCATAAACACATTCAGCAATGTAGCAGGATACAAGATTAACTCAAAAAAAATCAGTAGCCCTCCTGTACACAGATGATAAAAGGGCTGAGAAAGAAATCAGAGAATCAACACCCTTCAGAATAGCCACAAATGGTATAAAATATCTCGGAGTAACACTAACCAAACAAGTGGAAGACTTGTATGACAAGAACTATACTGTTTTCAATATTTACATTCTTCAAAATATTGAAAGACATACATAAGATATTGGGTCATTATTTTGAGCTATGTGTGTATACACTACAGTCTGTGCATTTAATGCATATTCAATATAATATTAATTCTCACTGAATCACTTAATTTTTAATTTACAGTTCTATTTTAAAGATATTTTACAATGTTCTTTTTCTGACAGTATTCTACATATAAAATTTCCATGAAATCTTTAAAGAATTTTCTAATGTATTTAATTGGATGCCAATGTGCTTGAGTTAGTTTCAATTGTTCTTCACTACATTTAGGACACCCTGTATTCTTAACATATCTTAAACTGATGACAGCATGTACAATGGCCCTTCCCCATAGTAGAATATACATTCCAGCTGACTTTCCCTGTACTGGGAACATTTCAAGATTCAGTCTCAATTGTCAAAATTGTTTAGATTCTGATTCCCCCTTTAAAATCTTGTATTGTTCATCCCCTGTATTTATTTATTTTTGGCATTACTTCCACACAAGAGATTTGAGAATTGGCTTGTCATTCTGCTATCCTGAACTTCTGAAAGAATTCTAATAGCAACCAATGCTTAGTTTCCATTATTTTGATTAGAAAAATTCATACTTATTGGTAAAATAAAAATATGTGAATTCCTTTTCTTAAGGTAGAAAATGTTAGCAGATGAAAGTTTGAGGTTTTATTTAGCTCCTATGTCCTGAACTGTTATTCAGTTTTGATGCCAAATGTTATAAATCATAAGGACATTTATCTTCCCATTCCAGTAGATCATCAGAAACGTCAGAGAGAAGCTTTTACATTATTGCAAATTCCCAATGGTCATCCCATAATAAAACTTTGTCCACTGAAGTCTTTCTTGGTTCCTTTCACAATCAGACACACTCCTATTGCCTAACACAGGCCCCGTCTTGTGAGATGTGAAGGTGACCCTATCATGAAGGATGCCACCTGTGGAAAGGTTATTTTGATTTAAACATAAAACTGTATAAGTGAATAAGGGAATATATACACATCATTAAATATATATGTAACATATAAAATATATAACTACATATATAGTTATATATATACAGTTAAAAATTAAATTTATCTACTTTATCACAAATGAAAAATTTCAGGTAAGCATCAATAAGATATACTTTCTAACAATTTTTCTCTGATGTCACGCAATTCAAACATTAGAATGAAAGCCTTCTCTGAATGTAATATTGCAGTTTTGAAATAAGGCTCTGTATTGATTGTGAAGAATTAGTAATTTTCTCATAAAGGCTGACTGGTTGATTCATGTATTTCATATCACCTAAATTATCATTAAATTGTTATCAGCCAAACACAAATCTTGCTTTGAAAATCATATATCTGTCTTCACATTTGCCTACATTAAAATACATGAATATGTATATTGTACACTAACTGGAATAAGCTTGAGCTTGCAGGTGCTTAAATTCCATTCCCTAAACATGTATCTGATGGTACTATAGAAATCAAGAGGAAATTATAAAAGATTAATTATAATAACTAATACCACATATTCAGACAGCATCAATTCTACGACTGTGTGCTGCAATAATTACATATTTTAAGGAAGGATATACAGTGTCAATTCACGATTTCCTAGATAAGGAAACTGACATAGAGACTTGGTGATATGGTCCCAGTTGTTCCATGATTTAACTTAGGCAGCGGATAAATAGGTACATGTGGGAAAATCAGAGAACTGGTCCAAATGTGTCTAACACATAGAAAGTCTCAAGAGTTTTCTTTTATTTACTTTTTAATGATTCATTTCTGATAAACTCTAATGGGTTCATTCACATGTCTCATATTATCTTAGATATTCCAGAGAAATTCTGCATTCTCAACATGCCACACTATTCTTTTTTAACAAAACACTACACAGTGAAATGATTAACATGCCATGAAAATTATACATATGCCTCACTTTGCTTTGTGATTATCATTTTTACTCTAAATATCTTACTTCTTCTGTGCTTTAATTGTAACTTTTATAGAATTAAATGTGCTTTCTTGTTGCTCAAAATTTTGTCATTAGTTTAAAAAATTGATGTTTTTTTCACCTGATATGCATGCACAATATTTTATTCATGTAGTCTTAATGTTCATGAGCTTTCAATGTCTTGTTTTTCTTCATTACTGTCTTTTATGCATTTTTTATGATTTGTCCTGTTATTGCTTTAACCTGTTTTATAACTTAGCAATATTTTATTTGGCAGTGTTTGATTAGTATTATAATTATTGAAGTCAACTTTAAGAACTTTTTAATTTACGATTTTATTTTGTTAGTCTTCAAGGATTTTACATTGGTAATTTTTATATTGCTATGGAAAATATGCAAAGTACCCGAGGCAATCAACTTTTAAGACAGAAAAGTTGTTCAAGCTCAAGATTCAATGGTTATTGATATTATCTTATTCTCTTACTTTTGCTTTCTGCTGGAGACTGGGAAGTAAAGACAGGGTGAGAAGGGTTAAAAGGGTCAATACACATTTCAACAGCCTTCTTCAACAGTCTGACTTGCTTCCTACTGTCAGTGTACTACCTCGTGCCAGGAGTTTTGAACTCTGCAAAAGTAGAGAAATGCTGCTGAGTGGGAGCAAGTAAATGTCCATTCATGTATTCACCGTTCTTTGCTTCCTGGTTGTAGAGGCAGTGTGATAAGCAGCTTCAAACTTCTGTTGCCTTGCTTCTCTGTGTGTATTGGTGGAATTTACCTTGAATTGTGATTCAATTGAATCTCTTTCCTTGTGAGTTGGTCTTTTGTGGGAATATTTTATCACAGCAGCAGACATAAAACTAGAACACTTTTATCAAAGACAAAATTTTAAAAATGCATTTTTAATTCAAGGATATATTTTAATTATGAGAAATACTGTCTTTGATTGTGGCTCTATAATAAATGTAGTATTACAGTTATCTGATATAAACCTGTATATTTTTCCATACTAAAGACTTATTACTAGCTAAAGCTTCATAATTCATCAGAATATGTGACCTAAATGATGAGCTACATATGATTGTTGAAGATGCACCTTGACAAAGTGAAAGAGGGAGGGAATATTGGGAAAAATATATAATATAGAAAATTTAGGTCTCATTCCTGATGGTAAGTCATAAAATAATTAATTTATTTTAAGATATTTAAAATAAATTTATCCACATAAATTTTTGTTTTTCCAGTGAAAGTATGAATTTCTACCAACAGAACTAAGAGGGCAGCAAGAATAAAACTGTATTTTGTACTATTGTACATAGGCCATGAAGATGTTTCTTTTGTTTCTGAGTTAGTCTGTATTCTTTGGAAAACTACACTAGTATTAACTGCAGATATATGAAGAACAAAAAGTAGTAGGAAAACATAGGAAATGCATCATTTTGATTCTTATCTGTGTTACTATCTCAATTATTTCTTTTATCTAGCTATGATATTTTTTAAAAAAATAATATTTCCTGTTTAGCTAGGAGAAAATCTTTACTTTCCCAAAGATTATTACTTTAAGGAGTTTTATGGGTTTGTACAAGATTTATGATGCAATGTTAAGCTGAAATATTTTAACTTCAATATCTTATAATTTAGTGTAATTTGAGGTGCCCCAAAGCATTGCATAAACTTTAATAGAGAAGTCTTTATGCCTCATTTCAGTTGAATAATTCTTAGCAAACACAACTGAGGACTCATTATATGCACTGGTGGAAGCATCCTTTTAAGTCACAGTTTTGTTTAATTCCTGTCACCTTACACATGACAGCTCTAACAAATAAAGAAACTGAGGATGAATTCATAGGGATAATTAAGCAGTGCTGATCTTAGGACAGTTGTCTTTTCAATGAAACACTGATTGCATTGTTCATAACAAAACTATCTCTCCATGACAGAACTAATTAGTGACCATCTGAACTTACTTAGCCAAATGAAAAAAGCAATTAAAAACGTCATCATCACTGGATCTACCATTGAACAGCTGGTTATATTGATAAGCAATACAGCAAGTTAAAACTACTTTAGAATACAATAGAACATAATCTGCTTCCTGAGTAGTAATTAGAGAGCAATAAGAGAATATGAGATTATTGTTGAAAAGCTGTACTTGCACTGCAAACAATTTTAAAATTCATTTTTCCTTCCTCAGTTGGCATAAGAACAATGGATGGTTACAGTATGTATTGACTAAAATATTTCATATTTCTATGGGATGTATATTTATTATTATAAGATTTACCAATAATTAAAAATCTTTGTGATATGTATTATATTTTAGTGACATTACAATTGATTTATCAGGGCAGATAAAAATAGTCTTTTCATGGCAAACTTTGGTTCATAAGATTGGGAAAGAGCCTACATGATGTTGGATTGTAAAACCCAAGAGGACAGAAATAGGTGTTTCCACTGCCGATGTGAATGTTGACATGAGATTTGAATGTTCCTGAACTGGCTTGAGAGCTTTTCTCATCCCAGTGGTAGCGTCAAGTTCAGACACTAATGCTATTTAGCAGAGTTGTCATGGGGAGGTAATTAGGCTTAGATGGCGTCGTGATTATATTAATGTCTCCAAGAGAGGAGTGAGAGGAACCCACAGTAGCAGGCGTACAACCACAGTTCTCTGTGGTGCCCATTGTCGTCTTGGAGTTCCCAGAAATACCCCGGAAGAATGAACTTAACGTATGTAGAGGTGGTGACTTTTCAGGAATCAGAACTATAAGACCAAACAATTCTTACAATATTCTTTATAAGTTGCTTCTATCTAGCACATAATGATAATAGTAGAAGAAGAAGAATTAAAGGCATTATTTTTCTTAATTATTTTAAAACATATCCATATATATATACACATATATAAAGGTTGTTTTAATCTTTAAAACTTGAGAAATATGATTACATTCTTGTCCATCATAATTGGTACTTAATATTTGTTTCAAAATTCATTTGAAAAAAATCATTTTTAATATTACAAATTCAATTAATCATTGGCACACTCATTATTGACTGACGAAAATTTATATGCCTATTTTTTCCCTGAGTCCTGTCTTATTAGCTGTTAGAAGCCTCTTAAAACTACTGAGAGTAAAATGTTCAAATATAAAATTTTGAAAATAATACAAATATTCAGGCAGTAGTGGTGCATGACTTTAATTCCAGCACTAGGGAAGCAAAGGCAGGTAGAACTCTGTGGGTTTGAGTCCAGTCTGGTCAACAGAGCAAGGCCCAGGAAAGTCTCCAAAGCTACAGAGAAACCCTATCTCGAAAAACCAAAAAATAGGAATATTAATAACAATAACACAAATCAAACAACACAGATGTATTTTAACACGCACAAAAGAAACACACACTGAGCTGAAAATGGTGACTCCAGTGTTTCAAATATCAGATCCTAAACCTTGGACCCTGCACAACTCAAAAGAAAGATGACTTAAAAAGTCCCCCCTCCATCTAAGGGAGGTGAGAAAAAAGGAAAAGAAAAAGAGAGAAAGATGTATTGTAGTTAAAGGCTTTTGTGAAATTAGGAGAGGTTTCCATGTGGTTTCTCAGAGCAGAAGCAGAGACAGTTTAAGCACAGAGAGAGCAGAGCATACAATGTTGCATAGAGAGACAGGTAGGATTTGCCACAGAAGCTTCCTGGGGAGTGACAGACCAGGTACCACTAGAGCTGATTGTCTGATCCCAGCTTCCAACATCCTGAATAACTTCATTATCTTTAATCCCATCATGTGTGATATTTTGTTACAATTGCTACAAGAAGATTTATGTAGTCATATTCATAAGCATACGTGTGCAGATATGGGTCATGTGTGTTTGAGGGAGTTTTCATAGGATCCTAAAATTATATTCAAGTCTTTAAATACCAGTAAGTCTATTGTGGTTTTAATATATAAACATGGAATGGCCCTAGCACAAGGAGCCCATCAGTCATCTCAGTTTCTCAGTCTTTCCCTCTGGGAACACCTGTCATCTCGCTCCTGGGAGTTGTGCTTAGCACTGTTGCCTAACATCTAGAGTACATCACACTGTGTTTCCAGCCTTGAAGAGAAACAAACTCACACTTGGAACTTCTCATAAATGTGCATTGTCTTCATTAAATAGAGATAAGTTAAAATGTAATAAATTAAATTGGATTGTCGTTATGTCCTCATTTGCTTTCTATTGTTCATTTTTTTGGTAAAAATAGCCCATTTATGTTTCCTTAAAAAGAGAATTAATTGCAGTGACATATCATTGAAGAATATATTCACTAGTCTTCAATAATGGAAATGTAGGTGCTAAATATTGCTTCCTCTTGGAACATCACTGCCATTTCTTTGTCAAGAACTTCACTTATGTAGATGGGGCATGTATGTGTCAAGCAAGGAGGAGTAATGAAGAAACCAAAGGTTGAGAGAGGAGAAACAACACTCCCTGATTCTATGCATATTCAACAATCCATTCTTTCATTTGAAGGGATTTATGGTTTCAGCTGATGTTCCACACTCTCACCCATGAAGTCCAAGCCTTGCTGGTCAGTGCAAACAATGAAGAACCATATATTTCATTTGCTAGCAAGCTAGGGTAGACTCATGAGAAAGGCTTTTGCATGGTTTACATGGACTTTAAAAAAATCCCTCAAAATGATTATTAAAATACTAATATACAAAATTGTCATTTTTAAAATTAAATACATTTAAATTAGAATTCAGAAGCCACTTTCCTTACATTAAAGAGCTGAGAAAAAGGCAGCCTCCAGCCCAGAATTGCCCAGGCTAACTGCCTGATGGCATACTTCCCTATAGTCCACCATAGTATAACCAACTACATCCATCTATATACTTTTTCCTAGCCAGCAGGACCTCAAATTTCCTTGTTTTTAAAGATTTTTTATCACTTTGATTGAAACATGCTTTCTACAACTTATTCTAGATGAGTTGTCCCTAGGTCCGTCTCTGGAGACCAAGTCAGATATCTCTGCTCTGCACTCCCAGGGCATTGTGTATTACCTTCACCAAGTATAATGTTCAGGGTTTGAGGGATGAGCGTCATTGTCAACTTGATGACATTTAGCATCTCTTTGGAAATAGCTCTGAGTGTGTCTTGAGGGAGTTTCCAGAAAAGTATAACTGAGGAGAAAAAAACAACCTTGATGTTGGGAGGTATCAGAATGTGGGCTGGCATCCTCAGTCTAATAAAATGGAGAAAGTGAGCTGAACAGCAGTGTTTAAAATGTGACTTGCTGCCCCAGCCAAGCCTCTTCCCTTCTCTCATTATTAAATATAGCAACCTCATGCTAGAAGCTAAAAACAAACAAACAAAAAACCCACTTTCTTCCAAAGGAGAAGGGCAGGATGCTTCTAAGTTACCAAGCCACTGATCATTAAGCAAAGAAAAAAACATCTATTTAATCTATTTACCAACCCATTTTCAGTATTCATTTTTATTTATAAAAATAAATATCCATTGGCCTTAGAAATTGCTGGTGTTTGGATGGAATTGCTAAGATTGAAGATTGCTTCCATCAAATAATAATATATTACATCTTCTAATAATATTTTATTCTTATTATGTATACTAAGAAATAACATCGATATTCAGTTTTTACTATAGCATTAAACTTTTATTTTAATTTCCCTCAGTCATTTTCCCTTTCAAAACATTTTTTAAAAGTACGCTATTGCCTTATCCTAAATTTTAATTTAGAATGTATTATATCGTAATATGCAAGCAAGGATCATATACTTAGAATATCAAGACACTCATAAACACAAAATAAATAAATTAAAAATATTTGAAATACACAAAATTTTTAGAATAAATTATAAATATGGAAAAGTAAATGATTATTCAACTTAAAAATAATAAAAAAATTATGAATGAATTTTTGCAGATTAATATTTGCATTTGGCTTGGTACATTTTATTAAACTCTTCTTGAAGGTCACACGACATTAAGTCATATTTTAATATTGTTTATCTTAAGCATAATTATCATAATATTGCTGAATTTGAACAACACTCAAGTCTTTGAATTGGAAAAGATTCAGAGGAAAATCCCTGATAAATGAAAATTATACTTAGGTGTTGATTCTTGCTTCTAAAATAAAACTTTTTTTCTATAAAACATTTTGATAAGGGGAAATGTTGTTAACTGTTCAGAACCTTAGAATTGAAAAGGCATTTCTCCTAAAACTTTGCCTTTTCTAGTTGTCATTTATATCACAACTACTCATTAAAGTACATTCGCTGAATGTGTTCCTACGTGTATATGTTGTACAAATTATGCTCACGCATGTTAATCTTCTATTCTCATAGTTTTAATCTATTGTTTTCTTATTGAATATAATAAAGTTTCATTTTTGTCTCTACTTTCTCTTTTTCTGTCAATTCATTAATTGTTCCCCTTTGTTATATCTGATTGCTTTGTGGTCTAATTTCTGTCTGCACATACACAAAGGTAAGAGCCTAGAAACATATTCTAAGAATTCAAAACAAGGTTAGTTAAAGCAGGTTGGTAAAACCAAGTGAAAACAAAACAGGCAATGAATTGATCACATTTTAATAAAATATTGGCATTAGTAAAATAAAATAAAACAATGGCAGCTGGGATGTTTAACAGTCATCACTTATATCCACAAACAAGAATGAAGATGGATAAGCTGAATGGCACCAACACTTCCTGTCCTCATCATCATGATGTGGTCATGTCCAGCCTCTGACTCAGGCTTGGAAAAGCTGGTATATACAGAGAATCATTTGCTGAGAAAAACTCATGTCTAGGAATTTCACAGAATCCCAAGTCAATGTTTGAAAACCTAATCAGTGAAAGACAAATTACATGAGGCTCTGCGTACAAACTAATATCTAAAAACGGTGGGGAACTTGACTGTATGGGATAACGCCAGAAAGGCACATTTGAAAATGAAGATAATTGAAGAAGGAACACTTAAAAGAAATCCCACACTAGTTCAGAATTGAGAATAAGAAAAGGTTATTTATTTAGGGGTAGACTCACATATCAGAATCCTCTGCTGGAACAGAGAACAGAAACTGAATCCCGCAGCCAGAAAAGACTGCTCTACATTAGCATAAATAGTATAAGAGGCAACACCCCAGTGTGCGGGTACCTACTGGTTGTAGGATTTCCTACAGCAGATTATTATCCAAACTTTTATCAGTATTGTAACTTAGAGCTCTACCTTTTAATTCCAGCACTATGGCAAGAAGCAGAAACACATTTCTTTTTTTTATTTTTTAGATTAGGAAAGAAAATGCATTCTGCTCTAATAAGGCCTATATTAAAGAGTATCTACTAAATAACGAGCTGTCCTGTGGAAGGTTTACCAAACAGTAACTGACCTGTGGAAAAGGAAACACAATCTCCAAAACTGTCTGAACTTCTTGTTTCTATGGTCTCAAAGGGAAACAAATTTATCCAAAACAATGAAAATAAAACAAACCCAAGAAGTTAACCTAGAGGCAGTGTGAGTGTGATTGTACCCTACTGCATTGTATGCATTGTTGCACCTACCAAATATTTCCTCACAAGAGTGTAAGACTTCACATAGAAGCTTGTACAGTTAGCACGCTGTATTGGAAGAATAAGTAAGGAATAAAACAGAGAAACCTCTTCTAATTCTACACTTTGTTGGTAGTAGTTATTATAACCTGTCTTGTAGTCAGGTGGAGAGGCACCCAACTGTCTCTTACTTCTAATCAGTGAAATTGACCTTCCCGTGAAGAGGCGGGACACCAGTTCAGCCACAAAATCTTTGACCTATGATTCATATTCCTTAAAAGATTTTCTGGGGTACATTCAGCAGCATTTTATTTGTATTTTAATAAATAAAGTTTACCTGAAGACTAGAGAGTGAAACTGCCCCACTGGTCAGCCTTACAGACTGGGCAGTCAATACACACGTTTTTAATCCCAGTCACCACACTAATTGCCATAGAAAACCAGGTGGTGCATGCCTTTAATCCCAGTGGTGTATGCCTTTAATCCCAGTGGTGTATGCCTTTAATCCCAGTGGTGTATGCCTTTAATCCTAGCCCCAGATAGGACTATTAAAACAGGAGACAGCTCTCAGTCTCAGTCTCATTCTGAGATTCCTGCAGGCAGGATAGCCATTTCCGGTAATGGCTGGCTGCTTTGTTTTTCAAATCTTCATGGTTAGCTTTATTTATTGACATACAAATAAAATGCCATTATTCTGGGGAAATGATGGCACAGAATATGTGGGAGTTGCCAAACATGGACCAGTCTTACTTGAGGATGAGTTCACAAGACGGAGCCTACTCTTGTCACTGCGTGGATGGCCAGAAACAAGAAGCTGGATATTCCAGAGACCTATGATAGAATCAAACAAGACTGACTAGAAAAAAAAAGCCACAAACAATTCTCCCCCCCAAACAAAATAAAACAAATGAAACACCCAACAAGAAAAAGTAAACGAAATGATTCCTCAAAGTATTTCACTATGTTCATAGATCAGTTTTTCACTCAATTGTTATCAGAGAGGCTTCTCCAGCAACTGATGGGAGCAGATGCAGAGACTCACAGCCAAACATTAGGTGGAACTAGGGGAATACCATTGAAAAGGGGAGGAAGGATTTTAAGAGCCAGAGGGGTACAGGACACCCCCAAGAACATATCAACACAGTCAAATAAGCAAGGTTCATAGGGGTTTACAGGGACTGAAGGGTTTATCAGACCTCATACAGGTTTGAGCTTTTATGTTATGGTTGTTAGCTTGGTGTTCTTGTGGGACTCCTAACAGTGGGAGTATCTGACTCTTTTGCCCTCTCTTGAGATGTTTTATTCTCCTAGTGGTTTGCCTTGCCCAGCCTTGTCTTATTGAATCTTGTTATACTGTTAAATTAATATCCTTGGGAGGCTTGCTCTTTTCTGAAGAGAAATGGAGGAGGAGTGGATTTTGAGTGTGGGGAATGGGAATATTGGAGGGGGAGACTGCAGTCAGAATGTCATGTATGGGAGAAACGTAAATAAAAAAGGAACTTGCTGATTTGTGCTAATGAGAATATAGGGAGAGAGTGCTATGTAAACACATATTTAAAGATCCGAAATGCAGAATTTTAAATTGGAGGGTTGGAGTTATTTGAACACACAAAAGTAAATATTCACTGAGGAAATGTAGTAGTTTTCAAGTGATAAAAAGAAGCATGTGGACTAGACCATGCTCACGCATGTGGTATTGTCATACCCTTAGCCTTTCCTCATTTTCTGGAAGCTTACTGTGCTGAGAGCCCTCTTGGAACAAATGATAAGCAACATGGTTTAATCAGTGTCAGAGTCTTCAGTGTAACAGAAACACTATCTCAATCATGTAGCCTCTTGTGACAGCTCTGTAGCCGTAAAATATTCAAATGGAGGTCTATGTTACGTTATTAGATGAACACAGAAGGTAAGCCTGCATATGAGGCAAAGTCTTGCTCCACTCAGGACTCAGCTTTCAGATGTGAATCTTCTGAGCAAATGCTGGCACAAATAAAGCTGTTTATTTGCAAAGAGTTTCAATATCCACTGCTCCTGTCAGAATATCCAGCTACATTACTGTGCTCTTGACTGTGAAGAGATGATGAGGGAACATTAATCCAAGCATTTAAGTTGAAATTATCTTTAAAATAACAAATTTAAAGGGACACGGCTGACTATTAAACATTGAAAACTAGACGCTGCTTTATGTTTGCTTAATTTGTCTCTGTGATGTCACAATAAAAATTCTGTTTATCTTTTCCTTTCTGTTCATATGACAACATATTTTACACCACACTATAATTAGACGAAAGAGCTATAAACCAAAGGATTTTTACTGAATTTATTAAAATAATATATCATATAAGGTGTTTTATAGGCTTACTCACAGTAAAGTATTAGACTAAAAATTTAATTGTTTGTGGATTGACCACTCTAAATCATTCTAAAAACACATTTTTAATAAACCTTAACAGTGAATAGCAAAAACATATACAATAAACATATATCAAAGACTGATAATATAGTTTGAAATCTGATCCCCGCTCACTGCAAACTGATCGAATCAAAATGATGCTTGACATTCTATGTCCAGAGGTCCTTCAGCATTTAAAAGATTTCATGACATTAAAATTTAGCATCAAGAAAATGTAAAAGAAAGCTAAGATCACTCAGTTTATCAATAGGTATAAATTATTGTGCTTTATTTTCTCTGTGTGGATATTTTGAGGTATAGTTGACTCCTTGTGAAATCATTTGTGCCCTCTATCCTCTGTGCTTTTGTTCTTGCCAGGACAAACAAGGCTGTATTGAGTTTCTCATTCAGAGTACACCCTGACACTTGGTTGCCTTCTGTGGACCTAAATTCCAAATCCTGGCCTTGTATTTGAGATCCCTTTCACTCCAGATTTTTATCTTTGGTGATCTTTCTAAGGTACTTTTGTTCAAACTTCACTATTTCTGTTGAAAATCTAGTCTTTCTCCACATTGCTCCAACAATGTTTTTTTTTTTTTCTCTCTCTCAAGGAAGTTCTCCTCCAAACCCTCTATTATTGAATTAATGATCATTGTATATTTTCATAGTACTTTCCACCCATGATCCCCACGTTTCAGTAATGTTATTTATTTTAGTGTCTGCTCTGACCACAAGTATGCATGTTGCATAAAACCAGTCTTTATTAGGATGACTTCGGAAAGGTCAGATTACCCTGACTGTATACCTATTCCAATTGAGAGCTGCATTTGCCAGAAACTAATGACTTCTCAGTTTTCTTGATATAGTATATTACAACACCAAAAGAGGCTCTTTCCATGCTGAGAAGGGAACCTATTTAGTACAATAGTTTGGCCCCGCTGGAGGAAAGGCCTTGTCTAATGGTTAACATGAGCCACGATTACATCATAAAAATCCTCTCAGCCTGCACCTTGTGTTATGGTGTCCTTGTAGCCGGTTGACTTTAAATGTCCTATTCTGCTTTACACCAAGCCTTCCCAGGACTCTCCAGGACACCAACTTACTCTTAGCTAGAAGACTCATCACACTATGAACAGACTTAAGAAAGCATGGTGATATGTACTACTTTCTTGCATGTATTAACTCTCTTCTGATCTAACCATCTCCAGATCTCCAGTACCTTGTGAAATTACTGACTTTCATGGTATGTGAGTATCTAGCCAAACCACTGACATCGTGGTATTTCATTCAGTCGATGAACAATTATTATAACTCATGATTCTGTACTCTGTATTTTGATAAAATAAAGTCAATGTTCAATTTCCCTCTCATTATCATTTGGTAACATTGTGCTATGTTAGTTCCCTCTCCCATCCTTATCAGAAATTTTAGCATCATTCCTGATGTTAATTAATGATCATCTCTAGATCTTTAACTATTGAAATACCATTCCCTTCCTGTGAATGTAATTCAAGCTTTCTACATTTCTTCCTCATAGTATCCTGCTTGCCTATGTTTGATTTATGCATGCAATACAGATCCATGTCTTTGTAAAGTTGTATTTTCTGTATTTTTACTTATCAGAATAATTCTGTTCATTTAAAACATAAGTTTTACAATGTATGTTTATTTGGGGGAAAATGTGGCTCATTTAAAACTTTTGATGTACTTTACTTTCTCTAATGCATGAATTACCAAAAGAATGAGTGGCCCAAGGGCAAAATTTACATGTCTTTATTTAGCCTACTGTAGTTGGAATATTTTAAATCTAGCTTTTAAAAAGTCATTACTAATGGTATGGCATGCCAATATTAAAATGCAATTTCAAAACACAGAACTTACATGCTGACTGAACATTTATAGTTCTGAAGAACAAATTAAAATTTATTGCAGTCTTTAATTTTCTCCTTGAGTTATCTTCTTGAATCTCGTTTACCTTCAGGTCTTTGAAAAATTTAAAAAAAAAGTGAATAGTAGAAAAAACAAATCTTACGGTTTTATTTTTTAACTACCACCTTTTTATATTTAATACCGTGGAACTTGTGAAAGAAATAAATGTAGAAATGCGGATATAACAGGAGCTGTCAAAAGATCACATGCTCTTTAAACCCAGTGGAGTCTTTTGAAAAGCTGCAAGAATAAACATTGTTACATGGAGGAAGTATTTTTAAGAAGACAGAATAGATGTTCCAATCTAGGCCCATTTCACATTCACTGTGAACAGTTGGACATTATTGAACAGGCTTTGCCCTTTACTAGTAAATCCTGCAGCTAATCTTATTAAGAACTGCTGGAAACGGAAGTTATATAGAAATCAGAAGTCAGCTCCACAGTAGAAGGTTCAAAGAGGTATTCTATTGTGTTAAATGTTCTTTCTTTGCTTGTTTTTGGAAGTAAGCTCATTGAATTAATTTTACTTCAGGTGGATATAAATGTAATCACATGGCTTATACACCCTAGGGCCACAAAGTGTGGATGTTCACAGGTTGAGCTCTTTCACTGACCCCCATTCCTTAACATGATTTAGGTAATATTAGGTTACTTTGAAGACTCTTTGAAGCGCATACACCATTTTCTTAAAATCATTTGTCCTTTACTCATAGATAATTCTAAGAAAAGAAGAAAGAGAACTGAGTGTATATATTTCCCCCAAAAACCTCAAAGTCTAGCAAATTATTATATGTAAAGGAAGAATCCATCGTGGATGGATCATACTAAGTAAGTAAATGTGAATTTTTGACTATTGGAAAATGACAGACCATGAATGCTGTTTATGTCTCTGTCAAGGTTCATTATTGATTTTGAGCCTATTGCTAATTGGATCATATTAAACTAATTACAATCTCACCTATTGTCTTAAAATTTTCTCAATTTTACTTTTAATAACATAATACATTTGAGGTACTTTAAATTATTCCTTCCTTGACTAAACTCACACTGTTTTGTTATGCTTCTCCTATAAATATTCTTAAAGATTTTAGGACCCTATAAAACTCCTATGCCTTTGCTAATGCAATGTTTTCACTGAAGACAGTCTATGTAATTGTTGTTTTTCAAAGGCAGTGCCTCTTACTTTATTCTATTTTTCCCAGAACAGTCATCATGCATATGATGCACAACAAAAACTTGTGAACTACCTGAGTTATAATTTAGCAATAATTTTCACTACCTTAATTTATTGGATTATACACATTTTAAAATGTAAAACCATTGTCTCTTACTCACTTTCTAGCACTGAAGAGGGAGAGAAAGAGAGAGAGGGAGAGAAACAGAGATAGAGAGAGAGAGAGAGAGAGAGAGAGAGAAGAAGGAGGAGGAAGAGGAGAAATTAGAAAGGCATTTTATCAGCAGGGTTTAATGGACTAATAAAGGAATATGAGTTGTAAGAAGAAAGCTGATAAATTAAGTATGATATGCAAAAATTTAATCACTCACAAGTCTATTTAAATATGATTTAACTTTAGAAAAGAATCTGGGTTGGTGTAGTGCTTCCAGAATGGACAAATATGGAGCTCCAGTGGCGCAATCGGTTAGTGCGCGGTACTTATGGACAAATATATCATTAAATATCTGTAGAGATAAACATGAGTCTTTTCTTGTAAATTAAAAGTTATGTCTTAATTTCAAAGTGTCAGTAAGCAATGGATGAATTGCAATCAAATTAAAGTACTTTTTGAAGTTATTAGTGTATAAAGGCTCTAATAGTGATCTTAGAAAAGGAATTTATGATACTGATGTGATTTCATATTAATTATTAAGGTGCAGTATATACATGATTCAGGAAAATCAGGAGAAGTATTTTATTGGTATTATAAACCAGATGAGCTTAGGTCCACATAAACAGTTGAGTATGGCTACATGTAACTGTTCTCTCAGAACTGGAGAGCAGAGGGGGGTCCACTCACAATACTGCTGATCACTCAGACTCTCTGCTTGACTACAAAGTGCAGTCAAGGCCTGTCTCTTGAAAAAGAATATGTTCAAAATTGTTAAAGGTGTAGATAATTAAAGCTTAATTTTTATATCGTTTCATATTTTTACATTTTTAAATATTTGTTAGGTAATGTGAAGTGTTCTTAAAATGAAGCTTTATATTGTTTGTTTGAAAATTGAATACTTGCATGAAATGTGTTTCGATTGCCACTTCCCACTCCCCCTGCCTCGATTCCATCACACACCCTTACTCAAATTCTTTCTCAATTCTATGTTTTGTCTTAACAACAAAGTCCACTCCTCACAGCCAGTATTTGTGTGTGTCTAGGGGCAGCTACTGAAGAAAGAATAGCCTCTAGGGGATGTATTCTTGAAAAACCTGACTTTTCTTCTCCCATTCTGGAAGCTATCTGTTACCAAGAACTCCTCAGCTAGGGGTGAAAATTCATGATCATCTCTGCCTTCCATGTTAAAAATGTTTTTTTTTAACTTTACCTTCCACAGTTCTTACACACTCTTCCATAACCTCTATGAGTCTGAGTATTCAACTGCTGTGTTGTGCCCAAAGTACCCAGGGATGAAAGGATATGACAGAAATGTCGTCTCATTTCAATCAAATATGCTACAGTCTCTTATTCTCAACATATTGTCCCCTGGGTGGATTTCTCTGTTAAATGACTTATGCTGCTAAAGAGAAGGTTCTCTGATGAGACTAAAGAGATATCTATGGGTATGAGGCTTTAGAAGTCCATTTAGCAATGTGTTAAATTTAGTTATAGCAGAATTATGTTGTTCCCTAAGGACCATCACCTGTTTAATCAAAGATTCTTGACCCCAATAATGGTGCCAGGTATGAGTTTTGTCATGTGTTGTGGATCCTAAATCTAATCAGGAATTGATCCGTTACTCCTTTAATATCAATGCTATTATTTAGCCACTAGGTATACCCTTCCAGGTCATTTATTTTTGTGAATCATATGGTCACAGCAAGCTACAACTGATGATAACTTTTCACCATAGCTTGCTAAGACTGAGGATTATTTTTCTCCTTTCGAACTATCATAATACCAGAGCACTATGAAATATAGTCACTAGATATGGGTCTTACAGCTTAGTACCCAATTGATTTACCTATAATACTTGACTCAGATATGTTGTGTCTTCTGCAAGAGGGCCTTGCTATCAGCAAAGTGCTGTGGCAATACTCTAAAATATTTGGATATTTACAGGACCCCATTAAGCAACAGTTTCAAAAGAGGTAACAGTCTTCTCACTGGGCTTGTTATCTGATTGACTACATTGTCTAATAGGGTCATTGTCTCCACATTATGGGTTAACTCCATGTAAATACTTTGTTATGGTTCTACAGTAGTAGGTATCCACTTTATTTTCTCCAAGTGTGATTTCCCTCACTGTGTCCCTCTTCTAACCTGCACATGTATCCACATTCTCCACTTTGCATTTTATGGGAAAAATGAAGTACGACAAATCTATAAAACAACGAATACTAATGAATGAAGTAAAAATGATAGCGGTAACAACACATAGGGTTAAATCAGGAAAGTTCTGGGAAGCATGGGTTGCTTCAAGTGTGAATGTGCACAAATACAATGAAATGAAACTTTGTTTCCGTTTAGACAATATTTGTGAAGTAAGTCTCATAAATACTAATTAAGAGGAGAGCTCGGGAGTGTGTGTTTATGGGTTTGTATGAAGGGTTTAAAAGGATGTCGAATTAATACTCTGTTAAGCACCCATGATTGTTATCACAAATATCTTAAGTGTATAAATGATATTGTCTATAATTAAAGATTAACACATAGCTCAAAAAAGATAATAACTTAAGAAACATTTCAATTTGACGATGACTACAGACAGAAGCAATTATAAGATTGTTTTAAATCAATTTTCATACAGTGAGTGAAGTCTCTACACCATCTTAACTTGTGAAGTTCGTATATTTATGTAGAATCCTCACTTTTTTCATTGCTGTAACATGTTCAGGTTTTTGCCTTGATGGGATCTTTCTTGACTTCAAGTTGAGTGTCAAATTATCTCATTGGCTTCTGCTATTGGGTGTTCAGATTTCATTGCCCTAAAAACAGTGTGTTTTTCTGTGTTAAATTATAGTTCACACCCTTATTTTCTTCCTCATAATGGGATACTTAAAGACAAGGGACAACAAGAAACTCACACCTGCCATGCAAATAAATAATAATCATATGACAAAGACACATTGTTCTAATAGTGTTGATGATTGCAATTTTGAGTTTGGTAATATTAAACTGCCATTTCTGGATCGATATGTGAACAATGTTGAGAAGGACAATTTCAGTTGTGCTGGCTAGCTAGGAATCTCTTAGAATATACCTGTGTATTCTCACAATGCTAGCATTGTAGTAGGGAGGCCACTAGTTAGTTCCTGGCCGCTTAGCCCCAAAATAATCACAAAGAAACTGTATTATTTAAATCACTGCTTGGCTTCTTTTTGGCTAACTCTTACAGCTTAATTTAACCCATCTCCATAAATCTGTGCAACCCCACGAGGTCGTGGCCTACTAGCAAAAAATCAGCACGTCTGTCTCCAGTGGGGATCCATGGCTTCTCTTTGATTCTGCCTCCTTTCTCCCCACATTCAGTTTAGTTTTCCCTGCTTACCTAATTTCTGCCCTGTCAGCAGGCCAAAGCAGTTTCTTTATTCACCAATGGTATTCACAACATACAGAGGGGAATCCCACATCATAGCATAAAAGCACATGAAGAAGTGGGTAGCTTCTCTAATGGGTACTAGGTATTCATATTCAGTTCCTTAATCTTGACCAAAATATCCTGCTCTCATGCAATAACCTATCATCTAAGCCCCTTTACATAGATCTTTGTTTATTATGAAATTAAGTATTTCTAGATTTAATGATGTTGAAGGCAACTTCAACATATAGGGCATAAACTGTTACTAAAGAATTATTAAACATCATGACATTTTTTATCATTTTAAGAACAAGTCTTTTGATCCAAATAGTCAGAATCATTCCTCTTCCTAGTAATTTCAAAAATATAAGATTTATTATAGAATTTTCTTTAAATTAAATAGTCATTATGACGTGGGATTAATACCATGAGGTAATAAATGTGAGATATGGAAAGCACTGGAAAATAAAAAAAAAAATATTTCTAGTATATTTAGCCCTCATCAGTGTATGTCTGTGGTATTGAGGTACTCATACTTGACTTGTTGTAAAATGGAGTTTCTTTTCTAAATTTCTAAGTACATATAAATGAGTATACATTTTAATTAGCAAATTGTGGTATACCTTCATCAAGTACAAAGTGTACTTTGAAACATTTAAGAAAATTTAATGATTTAATGAGGGTAATTGATGTATCTATCATCAAATAACTATGACTTTCTGTGTCGAGAACATTCAGAATTATCTTAAGCATTCTTTAGCAAATACACAGTTATGTAAATCATGTTTAGGAAGATGTGTTACCCAGTATTAGATATTTCTTCTTTCCAACCATATCTCTTCAACTCCTCAGCTTCCCAACTCTGGTAGCAAATATATATGTGTCCTTATGATCTTTTTACATTTACAGATTCCAAGCTCTACTTCTCTTATTCTTCATAATTTGTATAAAAATTTATCAGAGAATAAACATTTTAGCATAAAGAATTTCTTAAAGTTCCTGCTTTTATTTCTTTTTAAGCTAAATAACAAAAAAATCAATTCTTGAATTATCTTTCATGAAACTAAAATCATAAAAATGACAAGACAACATTTGATAGGTCCAGGGCAAATTTTTCCAAGTTTTCCTGACACACACATATTGAATTGCCAGGTAAGATCTTTGCATGGGGTACATTCTCCCAGCAACATAACTTTGAGATGCCTAGAAAAAGATTGATTAAAATAAATGATCATGCCCTACCAAGAGAGATGGAAAAACAAAGAAGATAAAATCATCAATGTTTAATTCAACCCATTTCTTGATATGAGAATTAAAAAATTATTTCAGGCTATGATAGTGGGAACCAAAGTGAAAGAAAATCAGTGTGAGCTCTGTCTATGTCAAGGGTCAATTCTGAAGATTGGCATAGAAGGCAGATGGCCTTAGGATGTCTATTTTGCTGCCTGTCCAATTCATATATAAATACAATATGTTTTGATCAAATTCACCTCCATTCTCTCTCCTCCTCTATCTCCTACCCCAACACTTTTTTTTTGTCAACTTCATGTATTCTTTTTCTTTTTTTTAATGCAACCTTGGAGTTCATTTAATGCTGCCTGTATCTCACACCTCTTAGGGCCCAGACTCTTGAATAAAACTGACTGTGCATCTCCTAGCAGTTATCAGTTGCAAGCAGCTCCTCAGGTAAGAGTAGGGCATATTGATCCATGCCCTGCCCCATTCATGCTGATGAGTTTGTTGGCTTAATTTTGTACCTGCCTTGCACATACATACAATGCCAGTTGCTATGAGTCCCACTCTAAAATAGCCCTGTCATATCTCACAAAATTACTTAGCTATATGCATCTGAAATATCTAGCTATTATAATCTCTTGTCCCCATACTTTGAAATGATCTCTAAATTCTCACACAACATCTAATTCAACCAGAAACAATTACTGTATACATGCAACTGGGCTTATGCCCACAAAAACCTAAAAAAACTAGGCCAGAGGCCAGATTTCATTATCTTTAAATGTTTGTCCAGTTCTATAATTATATGAAATATTTTTCAAATTGGTAGAGTTGAAATTAAATGATTGACAGAACTACTGTCCTTATAAGTTTTTAGTTTATCATTGAAAAGCAGAAATAGCCACACAAAGTGATTATAAAAAAATTAAATATCAACAAATACAAGAATGAGGAACTTTTAAAAATAGGGAAGTCTAATTATTCAACACAAAATATGTCAAAATGAGCAAGACAGTTTGTATATTTGGAACTGTGTAAAGTATATTGGGACTAAAGTTATTTTCCAAACTTCAATTATTTGTTAATTTTTTAAGAAATTCTTTATTGTGAGCTAGAAAATCTGCTTCATGGTATAGAATGAGAAGAAAATGATTGGAAAAAATCTCAAGAAAGTTATAATTTATGTTTAAATGAGTCTAAGCATAATAAACATGCTAAACAAGTATAATAAGCGTGTTTGAGAATGTTTGCTTCAGGAAGATATCACAGTCATAATGATTATAAGTAAGAGTGTGAGCTTTAGAGGTTAATAATTAATAAAGCTGAGCTTTTGAAGGCCAAATTAACAGCCAATTAAATGGCAAATATTGACATTAGCCATGCATGTTAATGCTGTTATAATTGGACTGTGCAGTTTGGATTTTTTGTAGTATGAACAAGGGAAAGATGGAAAAGTTCTGTTTAAATGAAGGACAGATTCACAACTTTGGAATGATCTATCCAGGACCACCAAAATGAATACAGAAATCTGGAACAAATACTAGAGGTCAGTGAACCTAAAAGAGTCATGTAACACAAAACTTTGATTTTTTTTTCTTTTTTTGGTTCCTGGAAAGCTTCATAAAAAGTTGTTAGCAAATACTTTTTTATTTAAAAAAAAAGCAAAGTTATCACCAAGGACAAACATCTTTTGTTGTTTCCAAGCATGGTGGGAATATGTGAAGACTGGTCTGAAACATAGAAACCAGGAAAATGTAGACACTATTTATTCTCCTACCTATTCAATGTATTGACTCATTTGATTAATAATAAGCTAATTAAATCCTATGTGAGTTCCTGGAGCATAACAAGGATATACTGACTAGTATTAGCCAGGAAGCTTGATCTCACAGTAACAAGAGTGACAGTGTAATAGAGAAGAGAGTAGGGCTAAGATCATGAAGAGATCTGTAATATCAGGTGAAAGGATGAGGCAAGAGTATTTGCAAGATTTAGGTCAGACCTGAGCAGTGATAATTTGAGGAAAAACTTGGCTCCACAGCAAATACATAACTCAAAAAGAAAATTTCAATAAAAGTTAATGAATAATTAGCTGTTATAGTATAAATGCAATTAAGGAAGTGGAAGGGAACAGACATTCCCTAGCTCTTCAGCAGACAACTGTGATCCACAGACTTACCCCCAAGAAACTGATCCAGATGATTCTTATAAAGATAGAAAAACTACAACAAAGAGAGATTTTTTAAAAATTCTATGTAAAAGGAATACTATAAGTAAAGAAACAAATGATTTAGGAGAAGGTACTACACAAAGGGGATAGTATGACTGGAAAGAAAAGGGTCACAACTTGGAAGGTTGATTTTTTCTTGGATCTGTATTGATAACAGCTCTGTCGTGGGCAGTTTATTAAACCAATTGAATAAAAATTCCAGGGAAGGATTAAACATTTTTGATGTCTAAGTCTCTCCTGGCAAAACCAAGCATGCTGAAATAAATCTTTTATTTGTCTAAGTGAAGACATTTGACCTTCAGCTCAATTTCATTAAATACATCATGATAATAAGTGATGTGAACAGGGGATTAGGTCATTCTGGAATGAAGCAAAGGGAAGCAATTTTTCTTTCTGGTTATTATTATTTATATATAAATTAAACTCCTCTATTGCCAGAAAACACTGGCATTAAGTGATACATCAAACTCTATTAGGCATTGAGATTAACCAGCTAGATCTTAATATCAAAATTTTTTTTGTTTTTAACTCACAGGAAAAAGAAATTGTTTCACTATTTTTATTGTCATACTATCAGCTTGGATCAAATTACATTGCCATTTTCAGACTGTACTTTGGAATAGTCTATGAGATAAACATTCAAGGGTATATTTCACTAGATATTTTCTGTTTTTACACAGATCTGGCAATTTATTACTTTTCTTAGTAGTGATAAATATATATTTAATGAACATGACTTCCTAAAATGAGAATTTAAAAGCAAAATTCATTTCTACTAAATGTTTATCCTGTAAGACAACAAAAGCTGTATTTAATTTCTTGCTTTAAAAATATTTTTCTGAGAGTATTCTGTGAGTTAGAACTGTGATGGAACCTGGAATCTTCTCAAGATAATGAGGAAGTCACCCAGAAGGAAAAAGGACATTTAACATATAGTGACTTTTAACAGGGTAGCACTCTAAGTGAAATTATCTTCTCAACAATTCACAAGTTGTTTGGATGTAGGTACTTTAATTATCTGGACTCTGCCTCTTACAATGTAACCCTTTAAGACTGGGTTACATTTTGATGCAGATTTTCATTATGAGATATTAATAAGCAAAATGAATACTGATTCCCAAGAAATCAAAATTATTTTTTCTCCAGTGCTTATGTGACGCTTGAAATAAAGCACAATTATATATTTACCATTCTGTTTGTCTTTAAAATAGAAGCTACCTCAGACATAGAAGTCAAGTGATTTTAATTAAAATAATCAAACTAAATCTAGATAGCATATTTGTAGAAGGATAATAAGTGTTTATAGTTACTTTTTTAAAATGTCATAAACTGGGAAAAAAATTATTTAATTGAGAAGTGCAAACAGTTTGTGTTAACGCTCCTGAAATACATGTCAGTCTTTTGAGAAGTTACTGAAAGCCATTTAATTATGACTAGTAAACAATATGATTCATGTGGT
The DNA here is from genome assembly GCA_004026605.1 of Ondatra zibethicus. Taxonomy (NCBI): domain Eukaryota; kingdom Metazoa; phylum Chordata; class Mammalia; order Rodentia; family Cricetidae; genus Ondatra; species Ondatra zibethicus. The sequence continues at coordinate 493 of PVIU01010698.1, read as the reverse complement.
TTAGTGAAGCTGAAGAATATTAGGAATAATGTGGTAAAATTGTTGGTAAGGTGCTTCTTGGAAGACTTTATTGTTGTAGCAAATGACAGTTAATTGAACAGAGTCAAATGCAGAGTCAAATTAGGTAAAAGTTTCAGGATATTTGAGACATTGAGCCAATAGACCTTGCGTGTTAATTAAACAAGTAATGGTAATGAACGAAGTGCAGTTACTCCTAGATTTTTGGCCTAAATAATTAGGTGCACAACTTAGGGTTAAGAATCAATGTGGTGATCAGACCTATGTCTGATGTGTGGTCAGTGAAGTTCTTCTCCCATTCAGTAGGTTGCCTTTTTGTCTTAATGACTGTGTCTTTTGCTTTACAGAAGCTTCTCAGTTTCAGGAGGTCCCATTTATTCATTGTTGCTCTTATTGTCTGTGCCCTTGGGGTTTTACATAAGAACTGGTCACCAGTGCCCACGTGCTGCAGGCTACTTCCCACTTTTTCTTCTAT